>JANQAP020021081.1:0-10842 GCA_026874005.2 Erythroxylum coriaceum | reverse complement strand
AGCAATTCAAGCCTGGTTATACAGCACCTCCGCCCCTGTTCCAACTTGGTCGTATTCCTTTGAACTTCAGGTAACTAGAGGATGTACTTGGTTTTTTGTCTTCACGGTCACCAATCACCAGGGACTCAAAACTTCAGTTTTACGTCATTTTTGTATCAGGGGAAACTGGGAAGCATCTAGAACGGATTTACATAGTCCGCGATTCATAGCAATGGTTTCAACTGACGGCAACTTCCTAAATACTGACTATGATGATGAAGATTCAACTTCAAGTACAAGAAATGCAACCTTATGCCGGTCGGTTGCTGTACTGGTAAATATCTTCCTCTTTGCAAACTTTGATGGTTCTCATCTTTTATCAACTTATTTTGCACAAATTTATTAACGGCTAAATATTGTTGAACCAAAGATTGAAAGTGCTGTGTGCTAGACACTAATTAACTCTGATTATTTTGCTTCATGATCATAAGGTTAAGGTTCATTCACGGTGTGTAATCTTTTGCAGCTAATGGTTCTTTTGATCCTAAGGCATACGCTTCCACTCATCCTTACTGGAAGCAGTGATATCTCTTTCCCATTATTTATGGTAGGAATGTGAAATAATATACATTCAAGAAAAAGAAATCAACAAATAATTTTCTGTAATGTTAAACTCACACTTTCTTTACTTTGACAGTTGATACTTCTGAGGACTGCTGGAGTTATTCTTCCAATCTATGTCATTGTAAGAGCAGTAAGTGCACTACAGCGACGCCGTCACCATGTGAGTTTAGCTACCATATTCGCTTCAATTATGAAGATATGAAGTATCATTAATCACCACTTAATGCTTATTTGAGTTTTAAACATTCTTGTCTTTGTTTCTTCATTGATCAAACAGGGTGCTCCAAGTTCATCGTTCACTCTATCTGATGAAGAAACTGAGCGATCAGTTCTGCAAACTGAGACTCATGTGGTTAGTTTTCAATAATCTGTCTGCGAAGGAAAGGTAATATGGGATCAGAAGCAGCTGCCAACCTGAATAATGTGAAAGAGAAGAAGATTGCAAGTTCATTTTCGGAAGCACAACTACAACTGTTTGAGAGTAGTTCTCCTCTGTATGATGCCAGAAGCGGCAGAACACCAATTATTACTGGGTTTGAAAATGTGAATTCTATTGTTGCCTCTCTCTTAAGACGTTGTACAGTTAGGTAACTACTTCTCTGTATATACAAACAATTTACTTATTGAAAAAAGAAAGATACAAGGTAGAGAAAATGACTGTGAAGTTAAACCGGTGTATTGGCAAGTACAGGCAACCGATTCTTTGGGTGCGGCCTTTTTTTTAAGCATTTAAATGTGAAGTTAATCTAAATGCCTATTGACTGTGGAACTCAGATGAGAAAAAAAAAACATCATTGTTCTGATTTTTTTTCTTGTTAAGGGAGGACGAGGAAGACAAACACGTACTCAATATTATTAATCACTCGGGTATTTTTTGGAATCAGATCCTCTGTATCCACTGCTCTGTATCAACTCTGTTCTACGCGATCTCATCTATATAAATACGTGAGACTCATGTGGGACTCAAAGAAATGTATGAATGAGATCGTATAAAACAGAGTTGATACAAGATAGTGAGTACAGAAGATTTCATCCCGTATTTTTTGCGCCTTTCAAGTCCTAGCTAGGTTACTCAGTTGTATGACAATTGGCATATTGGGAATGGACGCATCAATAATGTGCCTAAGTTAAAAAAGATGACGATGCTTGTATGAAAATGAAACCCAAATATGGAATTTCTGTAAAAGGAAATGGCAAAGATCAAATGGAAGTTGCAAGCACTAGGCAAACAGTCTCCCTGCAGCGGTCAGTAGATTGGGGTCCATGTGATTTGAGGGAGCACTATAAAATTTTTGCTACGGAAATAAACCATTTGCTACTTCTATACATAGCCGAATAGGAGTGATTTACATTGCTAACTCGTTTCCCTGGGGACCTGGAGGAGACTTCTGCAATTTGGAACTGAATTTCACACAAGAAAATTTCGGCATGAAAGGAATTGCAGAACATTGAGGAGTGAATCAAATAAACTTCCTCAGATGGACAGTTCACTGGATCAGAGAAGAAGCCTGGACTGCCAAAAGCATCAAAGCTAGATGGAATCTATGAGGCTGGGTCGACAGGGACTAGTAACTCACACCAATCCCATTTCCCAACTACTATGCTTGCGTGCCTTCAAATTTAGCTTTCTCAAAGGACTGGATCATCAGCAATCCCTATCCAGCCTTAAATGTAGCGAAGAATAGTTGAGATAACCTGACTTAACTATTGTCAGAGCCTGTGGATGTGCAGGAGCCACAAAGGATGAGACTCGACTCCATAATACAGCAACCATATGCTTAAAATGTGTTTTCACATATTTAAGAAGACCCGTAATTGAAGTACAAGTAAACAAGTAACAAATGAACAGCTTTATCTTCCAAACGTAAGATTAAGATATGGATCTGTACAGTCCAAATTAAAACATTCTTGAGGAAAATTTCGGGTAAGGTTACAAAGGAGGACCTCAAAGCAGGTCTGGTGCAAGCTAGCAAGGTTGTGATCTGAATTCCTATTCTGACAGTATCACTCTCACCCGACTGGGCACCTTAAATAGCTGTGTATACTTTTGTCCGTTAACTATCTAGTTCCGGCTTCCTCCTTGGCCTGAAATATTGGGGAAGGAAAACAAATAAGAAAATTCTCATTTTCTAACAATCAAATTCCACTCGCCCTCTTTTCTTTTCTTTTTTTCCAGGTTATACTTTTTCATTAGTTTCTATTAGAAAAAATATATTTTTGGAAACGCTCACTACACTCCAAAATATCATATGTTCTTTAAAGAGTGTGGGTGGTAATACTTCCGACTCTTCTGCTGTGAACGCCAGTAGCAAGCAAGCGCTCCAAATGCACAGCTTGCAAAAGCAATCGCCAAGGCAGCCCCCACAGGCACAACAACTGCATTAGTTGAGGCTACTAACTCTTCAAGAGCTCCATCAGTCACTTCTTTCTCAACATTTCCTTTGTCTTTGTACAGAGATGTCACGGTTTTTCCATAATAATTTGTCAAGAACTTGTATACTTCATCCTCATCCCAATCAATCTGACTCAATCCACTTCCTCTTCGACTACGAGACCGATAACAAGTTGAGCATAGCTGTTTTGGAGGCCATATGATCTTTGGGAACTTGGGATCACCAGTTCCCAGAGACGATTCTTCCTTCATTAACCTCTCGTTGACTTTATTGTGAGTGTTCCATAACCAAAGTGCAAACTCCCGAGATGAGTTTAAAGGATGACTAACACTGCAATATTAGTTGAACCCATAATTAGTAAGAAGGAGCAACAACAGCTTATAGCTCCATATTCTGAGTTTCCTTACCTTGAACACATATGGTAAAAATGTTGGCGACATTCCTCACAAATAAAGAAGTTGTGAATAAATTCACATATAGATGTAAATACAAATTGGCTCTCTCCGTCCTCAATATGTACTGAAAGTGAATGGAATAGAACCCATAAACCACAGCTGCAAATGAAAAGACAGATAAACCACTGAAGGTAAGTTGTTAAATACAACTTTAGATTATCTTATAGTTGCTTGTGCATCAGATTAACAAGGACACTAACTTTTCTGAGTGTTACATTCTCTACTAAATTTACCTACCTAAAGCCCCTGGTATCATTCCTGCTTCCACGACAAAACATCTGGAAATGATCACCATAAGCAACTTAGAATATATATAGATATCAGGTATCTAATGTACAACAACAACAACAGCAGGAAGCAAGAGTTAAATTCATCAATAGGAAAAACTGATGCTAGCTTAGATAACCACACTAAGGTATAAATGAATGTCATGCTCAGTGAATATCATCCCGTTTCTTGAAATCGTTAGTATAACAGGAAATACATGGATCATATCATTATTGATGCTTCATCATCATATAGAACTTCAAATTGCATGGACCATGGTATGATATGGCAATGAAAAGATTTATCAACACAATAAGCTCAAAGTTTATTAATTATAAACATAATGAAAAATTGTTAACTTACAAGAAATATATCCAATAATTGAATCAAAGTTCAGAAAATGCTAAGCATTATTCCAAAACTTGAAGAAATCTGATGGGGGCATTTACAGATTGCAGAAAGAATCAAGAGCCAACACCCCAGTAAATTATGATTCGATAGGAGTGATGACTTTGAATGATGGTACAGCCAGCAGAAAATTACAAGTGAATAGTTTAAAGTGTTTCATAAAAGAAAAACACAAAAGCATGCACTCTGGACCTATATCATGGTTAGTCCGCTGATGTAATAGTGCTTCAATCAGTTACACACAAATTCAAACATGTCTGATGGATGTAGATTGCACAAGCAGATTTGCAGACAAAGATCAAAACTGCACTAAGCACATAACTGCCAGCTCTGAAGGAAAAGTTGGGGAAGCATTTAAATTGCATCATTTTAGGTCAGGCCCTTCATTCTAAGGGAAAATAAATTTCTACCTACCCAATATCCTCGAGGAACTTCTTTTCCACAAATTGGGTAATTCATCAGGATGCCTTTGCTATTACCAGCACGTTCCTCTTTACTAGTAGGCAATATATCTGGTGGGCATAACTCATCAAAATTTACCAGAACTTCTGCACTGCCCTTCCGGCACCTAACACACAAGACTAATCCAAAGTGAATAAATGAAGGAATCACCACATCTACAAAGAATTCTGTTCCATAAAGACGCCTTTACCTCTTGGAAGGATGATGAGCAACTAAAAGCTGCAGAAATTTGATAAGTGATGCCCGAGTTTCTAATTTTACCATCTGCATAGAAAGAATATCAATTATAGGTGAAGTAAATCAGACAACAGGAACATGATCAAATAAAGTCTGTATATCAATTATAGGTGAAGTAGATCAGACAACAGAAACATGAAGAAACATGATCGAATAAAGTCCATACCTTGAGTTGAAATATAATCTCAAAGGCTGTGGATGTCGCCTCCTCAACATCATAGACAGCACGTGCGATCTTTAACCAAACATGTATAGTAGAAATTTAGCATTTGTTACGTGGACAAAATGACTTTTAAATAACCAAAATTAGGCAAACAACCTGTCCAGGGTCCGATATATTTGAAGAGAGATTCTCATTTTCAAATTTCTCATCGTCCAAACCATATGAACTGCATGAAATTAGAAAGAAAGGTAGAATTCAACTACTAAAGAAACTGAAGAAAGCATAACAAGGAGTGAAGCTACAGACATTACTGTGGAAATAAGTTCATCTACATATATAGCTTCCTCAATGAAGACTGGAACAAACATTATAAATATGCATTTATCAAACTCGTAAAGTTTCCCACAGCAGAGGGAGATATGAAACAGATAAACTCATTTGTTTCGTCCCCACATATCTTCCACCCAAATAATCCTTGATGCATTTCTTAGATCAAAGATAGAATAAGGTCATTGTTAAGTTAACCACCAACATAGGAGCAGACCGAATCTTAGGAAACTATTCTTGATAACAATTCATTCTGTTAAATACAAAGCAAAAAACAATTCAAACAGTCATGATTTAATCAACTGTTGCTTGCTCTGATTCAACATAGGAGCAGACCAAATCTTAGGAAACTATTCTTGATAACAATTTATCATGTTAAATACAAAGCAAAAAACAATTCAAACAGTCATGATTTAATCAACTGTTGCTTGTTCTGAACACTGCATACCTGCCTAATTGCTTATTAATCCAAGCAAGCAACCGTTCAGCAGTCCGTCCGTCATCAATTACAGAAATTTCACTTTTCTCTTCCTTAGGTTCCCAACCACCAGACACGAATTTAGACGATGGGCCCCAAAAAAGCATAGGATAATGACTTACAGAAAATTTATCACAGACTTTACTATTTGCCTGTGCTGCCAAACAAGTCAAAAGGGGACAAGTCATCACAAAATGATTTTAAATGCAGGAACATTAAGGAAGATATGAAAAATAACAGATTCAGCAGTTCTAGTAGTAGAATTCCAAAAGATCAAGGCAGAAACCTAAGATATGCCACACTAGCAATAACAACAATACGATGGTCTCCCCATCTTCCAATATTGATAAAAGCAAAGGCTCTTATCAAATTCTGAAACTTCAATCGAAAATATGTCACAACCTCCACATGTGACTTTCACCTTAAAAGGAACCAACATTTGCATTAATATTACAACGTCAAGAACCTCAATTGTACCGGTAATAACTAATCACTAAGAAGATGAAAGGATCTATTCGGAAATTCAAGTAATGTGTTGCATGTCCTTGTGGAAATAACCCTAAAATACATGTAAATAAGTTTTTGATAGTTTTGAGAAAATAATGTTCCGCCTGATGTATAAGCAAAACATGCAAACTTATTATTAAATACTCCACCAACCAACTCATAACCAACTTTATTTCACGGATCCAAAGGCATAGCCTCAAATCACAATTATGGTGAAAGATACTGAGTTTTAATAAGCAGCGTTCCATCCAAGAAACACAGGCCACCTACAACTAGAATAACTTTAAGCCACGAGACCAGAAAAGTTTGATCAACATGGTCCTTGTTGGTAATACTATAAAATCTCGAGAAAAGAACATTGGAAACAAGGTAAATCTCCTCTAAATGAGTATAATGTAGCATTGCAGTGTTTTTTCTTTTAATTTCAGAGAGCAACATGTTAAGCATGTGACTCACCACAAGACCTATGAAAATAAAAAAGGAAAAATCGTTCAAAAGCTGGTTCAGTACAGAGAAACTGAGAAAGTAAGATTATTCTCAAAACATTCCTACTGGAAATTTAAAAGACTATGCCCGTGGTGACTGCATCATGCTTGATAAAGAAACAATGGTGAAAGAAACTTGAGGAAGAAAGATACTAATCCAGAGACAATGTGAGTAAGTTTCTCACTGATGTGCTGATGAAACTCAATGTGATTTATAAGTGAAATGTAGGCATGATGATGGTTGGCTTTAACAACAAAAAACCGTAATCAATATGTCATGCTTGATTTCCATGACAAATACTGCCTTCAAAATAAACATATATTGCTGTTACTTTTTCTGATTTTGGATCTCATAACAGGATAAATCTGTTAAACAAATGGGAAAAAGACACCACTACTTCTGCAAAGTAGTAAATCTCACCGTGCAGGAACACAATCGTAAACCCTGAAAATAATTGAGCAATCAGAGCATGCATTAAAGAAATGGAGATAACATAGGCATTAAACCTTCAATGCGCAGTCTACCCTTGTCATCAATACAATACCAGGATGCACAGCATCAGGTCCATTAAAAAGCCTTGCAACTTTTTCATAGTGCGGCTGCATATTTGAAGTTCAATTAATAAAAATAGTCAGAAAATTCATATCCAAAATATGAAAGAAATCATTCCTCAGAATACCTTGTAATTTCTGCAAGCAGGACACCTGAAAAACAGAAGTTCAAAGAGAAAAATAACATCAAATGGCTTATCTTGACATAAGAGATGCTACACACATAAAATTAAACAAAGGAAAAAAACTTTAAATAGGCTAATCCAAAATCAGATGATAAATATAGCCTATAACGCAGGAATTTCGATATCTCAGAATTTTATATTACATTTTGTGCCTACTATTACCAATGTTTCAAATTTTGATTTTATGGCAGAGGAGACACGAGTAAAGATCTTTTTTCATGAAGAAATAATTAATAATAATCAGAGCAAATTTTGTTGATAAGAAGTATGTTATACATGAAGTGTCAATGCTGTCTACTAAGATAAAAAGGAAGAGCAAAATAGCGTGTACAAACTGCTGATGGGCACAGGTTTATAGATCATGCTTAGAAGGACATAACAGAACTCAACCAAAAGAAAGCCAGAATAAGTGGTATTGACATCCCGTGACACTATTATACGACTAACAGTCAGGTGGAGAGGTTATAAAAGTGATCATAACCAACTCGGAGAACAGATCTTGCTATCCAAAATTCTCACATTCAGGTTAACTGTCCAATATCACGATAAGAGGCTAAAAGGTTTTATCACTTGAAAAGAATGCAGCGTTCAACGTTGCCAATTGTCTCTAAGTTTCCTATTGGCATTAACTGCTTAATTTCTTCAGGAGGATAATCACCCTATTCAGTCCTCTAGAGACCAACAGGCTGGTCAAAAGGTGGAACATCATCATCCCTTCAACTGATGCATAGCCTAAAGAGAATAAAAGAAGAATCTTCTTATTAAAAAAGATATTACTTTTGTCCAAACAAGGGCTACAAAACTAAGCCGCAGATTTCCATCATCCCCCCACCAAAAACCAATCATCAGAGCCACGTACACGCGCCTGTTTAACCAGGCAATGCATCAAACAAGTCTATCTCATTAATCCAATCCATTCAACCACCATTTCCACTCACCTCAAATTCAGTCCAAAAATATAAGCTGAGTGCATAAACGTTCAAAATTCATAATTAAAAACAGACTAAAAACAATAGATGTGAGGATCAAGCGTATAAGAGAACTGACCAGTGGGCGAAGAATTCGACAACAGCAAAAGAAGCCGGCGTGTCCCTAAGAACTGTATCAAAATTCGTGACATTTAACTCAACGGCGAAGTCCGACGGCGGCTTGTTCTCGTCACCGATTGCTCGGAGAATGGAGCGAGATCCTGACGCAGCTTTAGAGGAAGGAAGTAAAAGGGTGGACATTAGCAGAATCATACATATCTGAGACATAGACATCTGACTTTGGACACAACTAACACAGAGCGAGAGACGAAGAGATTAGAAATGGGTTTTCGTTTTAAGGTTATGTTATAGGTGTAGGCTTTAAACATCAACGGTGCAGATCAGATCAAGTTTTTATTCGTTCTAGTCTATTTCATATTAATATTTTATTTGCTTAGGGAGTGGTTAAGGTAAACGTTGAGGTGGGGCATGGCGCTGAAGTTTGCTATTCTCGGTTTCACGGATGCCATTGCCATTTGCCAATGTATTTTTATTCGCATACTTGGACTTTATATTCAGTAATGTCATTTGAGCTATGTCGTCCGATCACTATTTCAAAAACTATAACAAAGTCCAAGTGCATTGATTTATATTAGCGATATCTTGTGAAGCTCATGCTTCTGTTTAATTATTAATTCTCCTTAATGTATAGTTTTCTCGATTGATCCAATTAGTAGAGTACATACTAAAATTTGCAATCTTTGTATCAATGAATAGATTTTACATCTTGATAAATAACATTATGGATTTTATATCTTGGAAAAAATAAATAAATACAATCATTTTAAAACTATTTTGTTATTTTAGAAAACAAATTTACTAATTCTATATAAATCACGTACTTATATTTCTTTAATAATAAGGTGGTATGATATAATTTAAATAGAATTTTTGTTGTTTCTCTACGAGCCTACTGGTTTTGGGTCAGTAATTTGAATATTGTATCATACTGGCCATTACCAGTCATACAGGCTAAAAATAGGTAGTGAACAAAAGAGTATCATATCGGACTTTGGTACCAATTGGTATCGGTTTTTTCAGCTGATATCGACTGGACCAGTAACAAAAATACTAGTCAAATATCATTCATAATTTTAATTTAAAAAAAAATTTATAACTAAATTGAAAAATTAAAATATCTCCTATATAAATTCTATACATAAAAAGAAATATGTTAAAATTATCTACGGTTTATTTAATAGTAAAGATACAAGAAAAATGTATTAAATAATGTTTTTATGTAATTAGACTTATACAAGATTACATATTATATAAAAATATATTAGTTTAAAATAATTTCAATATTTTAATAAATATTTTTAAAATTTATATGTTTCATATTTAAGATGTATATAATTTTTAGTGCATACATTTGAAAATTTATTACAATAACTTTTGAAATATATTAAGATAACAATTAAAATTACATTCACTTAATAGAAATGCATTTTTTTACTTTGTATTATTCTTAATTTTATATTTATATGAAAGTTAAATGATCTTTTTCTATCATAATTTATGAGAAATATATGAAAATAATATTGATAAAAATAGAAAATATTTGTTATATTAAAATTATATTATTATGAATTTTTTAGATGGGATTAAAGTAAAGTCAAAAATTATATGACATAATATATGTAAGGACAATTTTGCAATTTTATAAAAACTAAAGACTATTTTTTAATTTTAAAAAATTATCCGACATGATACTTGATATTGATCGATATCGATACCTTATCATACCAGAACTAGTATGGGCAATTTCAAGGTCCACTTACCACGAAAATTAATAAAGACCAATCCTAAACATTGAATTGTCATTTACAAGCAAACTTATTAAAGACCAATCCCAAATTTTAAATTGTTTTATCACTTTCTGATATTCCAATTCATCCAATTTCCCATTTACAATCCACCAAGTCATCAATTTCCTTCCCAAAAAGTTTCTATTTTAAATTTAAACAAATATTTTCTTTCAATGAATTTGAGTCAAACACTTAGAATGCAATCCTCTTGAATGATAATTATTTAATTATTATACGTTGGGAAGTTTGTTTGTAGTTTCTTTTGTCATATCTGTTGTCTATGTCATTATGAAATAGTATTATCTTGATTAATATTTTATATTCATTAGTGTTGTTTGAAATAGTTAAGTTTAGGGATGGCAACGGGGCGAGCCGGGGCGAGGAGTACCTTCCCCTCCCCGTCCCCGCCCGGCACCCCCTCTCCCCGTCCCCGACCACCGATCCCGAAGTGGGGATATTTTTATCTCATTCCCCATCCCCGAGA
>JANQAP020020981.1:0-10849 GCA_026874005.2 Erythroxylum coriaceum | reverse complement strand
TTCACTAATATCCAATATGTGAAAATCCGCTAGAACGACAAATTTATCAATGTGTAGCTGCACATTCTTGATGATCCCCTTCAGTAAATGCATTGTCCTGGCAACCATTTTCAATAATGTCTTATTTGGCTTTGGCTCTTCTAGACCTAATTTCTAACTGAATGAGTACGACATCATGTTGATACCGGCTCCCAAATCTGTAAATGCTTAATTTATCTTAGCTTTATTTATACTACACAGAATAAAAAAAATCTCCTAGATCTTCTTTCTTTTGTACTACATGCAAACGTTCTCTTGATATGTGCTTGATAACCTCTTCTTTTAATAACCCTTTTAACATATGCTTTGTATGGAGTTGATTTGTTATGTCTGTCATCTAGCTTAACTCCCCTTCCTTAGAACTCCAAGCTACTTCACTTAAAGCTGGCTTCCACAAAGCAAAAATTTGATGTGGAAGTCCAAGCTAAAGTTCCTTAATCGGCTCGTTTACTGGTCCACTTGGAAGGACTTCCAACACTGTTTGTTCTTCTTGCTTATTTCCATCTTTCTCCCCATGTTTGCTTTCTTCTTTCTCCATCCAAGTAATGACCATGATTCTTTCCTTTGGATTCACCTCAGAGTTGCTTGGTAGACTACCTGCATTTCGTGAAGATAAAGCGTTAGCTAATTGGCCTACCTGAACTTCCAAATTATGGATGGATGATGCATGATTCTTCAAAATCTGATCGAATTTTGCTTCCATTGTCTTCTGATTTTCCTCTTAGCTTGCATGCATCCTTTTATGATTCTCTTCTTGTGCTGCCAATTTGGACCCCAAAACCTCTATCATCTTATCCATTTTTCTTTCTAATGCTCCGATTCAATCTTGTTGGAATCCTGACGGTCCTTGTGGTCGTTGTTGGTCACTTACATTATTGTTACTCCAAGAAAAGTTCAGGTGATGTTTTCAACTCGGATTATATGTATTTGAATATGGGTTATTACCTCGCTACGACTGGCCTAAATAATTTACCTGTTCGGTCCCACTAGCTCCCAATAAAAAACATTCTATTGAGCTGTGGTTGTTCTCCCCATACAGCTCACATTGTGCTTGCATTGCCTTAACTGTTGAGCTGGAGCTCCTTACATGTTGTTTAGCTGCTTTGTCAACACCGTGATTTGAGCCTGCAAAGCAGTAACTAAGTCAATAGGTATCATACCTTTTTATTCCTTCTGCCCCTGTCTACTCCTTTCACTCAACCACATGCAGTTGTTGCTTGCCAACTCCTCCAATAACTCATGAGCTGCTTCCATCGTCTTCCTCATCAGTGAACCTCTAGCTACTGCATCAATTATGCCCTTTGTGCTCAAGTCATGAGTGTCTTTTTGATCCTCCTTGCTCTCCTTCTTTAGCCATGTCTTGATTTGAGAAATTTAGATGCTTTGCGCTTCTTATTTCTCTTTTGTGCTTCTTAATGTCGGGAAATTCATTCTTGATAGCTTCTTTCGTCCTTCGTGTACTCCTTGTGTTCATGCACCTGCAAATACACAAGGAAAAGTATTAAAAACTTTTAAATCAAAGTAATCTAAATCAAACACGATGTTCAACAATCAATCCCCAACAACGGCGCCAAAAATTTGTTGATGGTAAAACCTATCTACTTGTTTTAAGCTAAAAAATCACAAGTGAATTGGTCATGACTTGTAGTAAAAAAAGCGGATATCGATCCCACAGGAATTGATGCCTAGACATCGCTTAATTTAGACACAACTTTGTTTAAGAAACTAAATTATGAAATGCAAGTAATTTGGAAAATTAAATTAAAATTAAAATACTAATGTAAACAATGGATAATACCACAATTGTAGAAAATCTGAATTCTAGAATCTAAATGCTAGAGATTACTTTTTCCTTATTTTGTCTCCCTCCTATTTTATTGATTGAATTGTGTCTTACCCTAGATTTTTGAATGTACTAATTACCCTCTCTTAAGGTGTAACTATTTTGTCCTAATCGAATTAACGGTAATCGATTGAATGATCTCTCAACCTATCCAATGACTCTACTGATTTAACTAGTAATTAAGCTATCCTATGGGTGATCAATTGACTAATCGAGATCTCTCTTCTAATTATTCAATTAACATAATGATTGCTAGTCTATAGGTCGCCAACTCTCATTGTACAATCCTACACGAATCTTATCTCACTCACTCTCTCAATTTGTTGCAAGATGACAAATAAGAACAACAATCATCAAAGACACTTCATTCAATCCAATAAAATATGAGTTTTGACAAAATAATTTAAAAGCAATCCCTAATATGAAATTAGCCTAACATGGTCTTCATAACATCATCAACAATCAAATAAACCATTTTACAAAGGAAGGAGGAAATCAAAGTGATAGAAAATTGAATATAAAACTCCTTCTCTTCTTTGCCAAAATTTGAAATTTTGGTGATGTGCTATTTTACCCAATCTTGATGATGATTCTTGTCTTCAATCCTTCCTCGATGCTCTAAACATGTGTTCTTCACCCAAAGATGGTGTTTCTATAGGTGGGTGTTGTCTTAAAGATGGAGGCTTAATGATGTTTTTATAGTCCAAAAATACTTGGTTTAATGAAGTCTTATAGATTGCCTTGGATTTTAATTCCCACGCTTGTGGGAATCTGCATGATTCCCACGAGTGTGGGAATTATATAAATAAACACTCTTCATTTTTTGTTGTGATTTCCCATGTTTATGGGAATTTGCCTGATTCCTACGAACTTGTGAATTTGTCCCAAATGAACTCCTCTTGTCTTCTCTTCTCTTGTTCATCCTCTAAGTTGCTCCCTCTTATTTCCTACATAAAAATAATCAATTTTTACCCTTAATTAGAATTAAATGCACAAGAACAATACTAAAATTCAAACTTAATGAAAGAATGCAAAATGAATCCTAAACTAGAACAATAAACAATAATTATGCAAGAAAACACATGTCAATTACCTATAAAACATATCCTAATGCACATCTATCATTGCCGAATTGTGAGCATTATGGGAAGAGGCATAGTGGTGCATGCTGAAAGTTGACAGGAACCTACCTTTGATGCCTCTCATTTGATCATCAGATTAGGGATTGTTCTGTTGTGTTTGGAGCACAGTCTGGTAAGAGAGGAAGTGAGGCATCAGAAACTACAATTCAGTAGAGCTGAGCTAGTGGGTCTGGACAGAGAGGTCGTGGTAGAGGCAGAATCTGGAAGCCCTACTATTAGGACTAAGGTACGGAGTAATCAACTGCAGTCTCAAGCCCCAGTCTACGTCATGACGAGACAAGACACTCAAGACTCTCCAGATGTTGTTGCAGATATGTTATTCATATTTACATTTGAGGCTTATGCACTGCTAGATCCTGGATCTACGCATTCTTTTATTGCACTGCATATGGCATCTAGGTTGTATTGTGATAGAGAGTTATTGGGATGTGGATTAGAGGTGAGTATACCAATAGGTAGTACCACTATGTTAGGGGAAGTCTACAAGAGATGTTTGATCCAAATTGATCATGCAGAGTTAGAGGCAAACTTGATTGTGTTACTGCTAAAGGAAATAGATGTTATCTTAGGCATGGATTCCCTCACTGCTCATAGGGCCATCATGAATTGTTATACTAAAGAGGTAATATTTGAATCTCCTAATCAGCCGAGAGTAGTGTTTAGAGGTATTAGCCAAGCAGTGCCAACCAGAATGATTTCATTTGTGAGTGCTTTGAGGTTGATGCAAGGAGGATGTGAGGCTTATTTGGCCCACGTCATTGATATCTGAACTGAGCTAGATATACAGAACATTCCTGTGGTTAAGGAATTCTTGGATGTGTTTCCCACAAAGTTACCTGGCCTACCTCTAGATCGGGAAATGGAGTTCACAATTGATCTAGTTCTAGGTGCTGTTCTTATATTTATCCCCCCATATAGGATGGCACCTGTGGAACTGAAGAAGTTAAAGACTCAATTACAGAAGTTGCTGGATAAGGGATTTATTAGACCCAACATTTCACTTTGGGGAGTTTCAGTCTTATTTATGAAGAAAAAGGATGGAACTCTAAGACTGTGCATCGATTATAGGCAACTGAATAGGATCACAGTAAAGAATAAGTACTTATTGCCTCGAATCAATGATTTGTTTGATCAGTTGCAGGGAGCTTAGGTATTCACTAAGTTAGATATGAGATTTGGGTACTACCAGCTAAAAATAACAGAGGCTGGTGTACCAAAGCGTGCTTTCAGGAGCAGATATGGACATTTTAAGTTTTTAGTAATGCCATTTGGGTTGACTAATACACCAGCTGCTTTTATGGCATTGATGAATAAGGTACTTTAGCTCTACCTGGATCGCTTTGTGATAGTGTTTATTGATGACATTTTGGTGTATTCAAAGAACAAAGAAGAGCATGCTGAGCACTTGAGAGTGATATTACAGATTATGAGGGAGAAATAACTATATGATAAATTCAGTAAATGTGAGTTTTGGCTGGATCAAGTAGTGTTTCTGGGTCATATAGTAAGTGGGCAAGGTATTCAAGTGGATTCAAAGAAGATAGAGGCAGTAATGAAATGGGAGGCTCCTAAGAATGTGTTTAAAATCTAGAGTTTCTTAAGATTGGCCAGATGTTATCGGAGGTTTGTCGAGGGGTTTTCATTGATCTCAACCCCTCTAACTAAACTTCTGAGGAAGAATGTAGTTTTCAAATGGAATGATAAGTGTTAGAGAAGTTTTGAGGAACTAAAACATCAGTTGACTACAGTGCCAGTATTGACTTTTCCATCGGGAACTGGTGGTTATGTAGTATACAGTGATGCCTCGCATCAAGGTTTAGGGTGTGTACTGATGCAATATGGTAAGGTGATAATCTATGCATCGAGATAATTAAGGTCTCACGAGATAAACTATTTGGTACATGATTTAGAGCTTACAGCAGTAGTCTTTGCTCTAAAGATATAGAGACATTACTTGTATGGAGAGACATTCCAGATATACACTAATCATAAGAGCTTGAGGTATCTACTGAGTCAAAAGGAGTTGAACATGAGATAGAGAAGATGGATCGAGCTGTTAAAGAATTATGACTGTATGATTGAGTATCATCCAGGGAAAGCTAATATAGTGGCAGACGTATTGAGCAGGAAGTGGAATAACGGTGTAGCTTAGATTTAGTTATTGAGATTACTGAGCTTAATTTAGTAGAGAACTTTAAATATGGAGTTAAATTTAGAGCAAAATAAAGCATTGATAGCTACAATAAAGTTGAGATTGATGTTGCATGAAAGAATTAGAAGAGCTTAAAGTAAAGATCCTGAAATGGTGAAACTGATTGAGAAAATTAAGATGAATCTAGATTCTGAATTTGAATTGAGAGATGAAACATTGTGGTTAAAACAGAGGTTGTGTGTGCCTAATATGGATGAATTGAGAAAGGAAATCCTGGAGGAGCCACATGTAGCAGCTTATGCTATGCATCCTGGTACTACAAGACGTATAACACGCTTAAGCAACATTTCTGGTAACCAGGGACGAAGAAACAAGTAGCTGACTATGTAGCTAAGTGTTTAACTTCCCAGCAGATTAAGTTGAACATCAAGCTCCAGTTGGGAAGCTTCAGTCATTACCTATTTTGGAGTGGAAATGGGAACGAATCACAATAGATTTTATTATAGGATTGCCCAAGACTCCGAGGCAATATGATACTATCTGGGTTATAGTGGTCCGATTGACTAAATCGGCCCATTTCTTACCAGTGAGAGAGAATAAATCACTAGACCAGTTGGCACGGAGGTATGTGAATGAGGTAGTGAGACTATATGGGGTTTTGGTGTCTATAGTATCGGACAGGGATCCCAGATTTACTTCGAGATTTTGGAAGAGTCTATAATAAACTATGGGTATGAAGTTAAATTTCAGTACTGCATTTCACCCTCAAACAGATGGGCAGAGTGAGAGGACAATCAAGACTGTTGAGGATATGCTTAGAGCATGTGTATTGAAGTTTCAAGGAGCTTGGGATCAGTGCAAAGCCTTGATTGAATTTGCTTACAACAACCACTACTACAGTAGTATTGGAATGGCATCTTATGAGGCATTGTATGGTAGAAAATGTCGATCGCCTCTATATTGGGATGAGGATGGTTTGAGAATGATAGAAGGCCCTGAATTAATACAAGATAATATGGATAAGGTAAAACTGATCTGAAGCCGAATAAAAGCAACACAAGATAGACAGAAGAGTTATGTAGATCAGCACAGAAAGGATATGAAATACAGTGTAGGAGACAAAGTATTTTTGAGAGTCTCACCTTGGTGAGGAGTGTTGAGATTTGGCAAGAAGGGAAAATTGAGCCCTAGGTGCATTAGTCCTTATGAGATCCTTGAAAGGATAGGACCATTGGCTTACAGATTAGCCTTACAGAGTGAAATGTCTCAGATACACAATGTATTTCATGTGAGCATGCTTAGGAGGTATAGATTTGACCCAATGCATGTATTACCAGCTCAAGAGATTGAAGTTACTAGTAATCTGAGTTATGTTGAGGAGCCGATCAAGATAGTGGGATATTAGACAAAACAGTTGAGGAATCGGGTAATTCCATTGGTGAAAGTCCTGTGAAAAAATCACTCGAGTGAGGAAGCAACTTGGAAAATAGAGGAGCATATGAGAAAGCAATATCCCCAGCTATTTTATCAATCAGGTAAGAATTTTGAGAATGAAATTTCTTAAGGAGGGGAGAATTGTAACATCCCATTATCCCACGATTAGGTTTAGAACCCTAGGATATTAAATATGAGAGTTTACTAAGAATTTAGAAGTGCATTTCATGCATCACATGGCATATAAATATATGTGAATAATGTTGACGCTCATTAAAATAATTGTACATGCATTCATTGATATTTTCTGGGTATAAGTGATTTTTAATATGATTAAAGTATGAATTGTGAATTATTTGACTTGAAAATTGAATTGGTGTGTAGTAAAATTGATTTAGAATTTTTGGTGATATTTTGGACATTTTGGAAATTTCTGAATATTTGGAGTATTTTAGACTAAAAAAAATATAGAAATAAGAGACAAATGGAAGTGTGACATTTGGTAGCTTAGATGGAGTGACAAATGGACCCATTAATTTATGACATGAGGACCAATAGCTAAGGAACAAATGGTAGCATAACTAGTGGATAAATGTAACACATGGATTAGAGACATGTGTCAAGACCTAAAAGGGGCACCTAAGTCATGTTTTTGGTAAGGAGACTTTTATAATTCTTTTGGCTTGTTCATCGCCGAAACACCAAAACTTTCTTCTTGCTCTCCATCATCGAAATACCTAGCTGGAAATTTTGGTGTTATTGACTTAACCACGTTACTCCTTGCAAAGAAAACATTTCAGTCCATATTTTGTTATGTTTTTCTCTATTCTTGTCTTTGTTTCATCCACCGAAGCCTCTCATTTGCTCTCCCCATTTCTGGAATTTTATTGAAGGATTTGAAGTGAAAATCAAGTAAGTTATGATTTGAGTTTTATGGTAGTGTAAATGACTTTTGATGATGTTTTCATGTTTGAAAATGGATGAATGCGTGAATGGTGTAACAAGATGAATGGATGCATGCGTGAATGGTGTAGCAAGTTTTTGTGTTGTGATTATTCATGAACTTGTCAATTGTGTATAGAGGTTACTGAACTGAAAATTGAGGTATAGCTGAATCATCAACGTGAAAGGTCAGAGAAATGATAGAGAAGTAATAGAACTTTGAAAATGAATTGTGCTGGAGTATGTTATATGCAGTGTTTTACTGAACATATATCTGTATTTTGGCTATAATTTGATCTGTAAATGTCCCAATTAGATGAATTTTAATCTAGCGTAAACTAGAGACATATGGGCACATTTTTCATGAAGGAATCAAATTTGAATTCTGTTCTTAAGAGTCTTCAAATTTGGCTTGAAGTTGAGAATTGAGTTCTGCCTAGGTATGAGAACAGCATCTGGTATTTTGATTATAACTTGCACGATACTAAACCAAAATGTATGAATTTAATGTCATTAGAAATTTAAGACATAGAGGAATATTTGATTAGAAGAAAGTGTTGCCTAAAAACTTCTTTTCCTAGGTAAAAAATGACAAGAAAGGAGGAAGAAAAATGCAGTAAGGCATGATCGCGGATCTGCACAATCATGACCCTTGCTGAAAAGAAGGAAGTCATGATCGTGCACCTGCACAATCGCGACTCTGCTGAGAAAGAAGGAAAATCACGATTGTGCACCTACACGATCGTGACCTATAAGGCTATATCAAAGGGTGTTTGTTTGGATGTTTTTCAACCTAATTCAAGTAAAGATGTTGCCATATGAGGTATGTAGGTTTAAATGAGAACTTAAATGAATGTAGTTGATATTAAATGAGGATTAAAGTGAGTAAAGAGTATTAGAGATTAAAGAATGTTTGGAAGGTGTTATAATTGCTTATAAAGTGCAATAAGGAAATATACTCGAAAAGTTTTCATTGAACATGCATAATACATGATACATTCATGAATGAGCTTATGATTGACCATTTATCTGAATGTGTAAATTTTGTATATGATTGCATTTTATAGAGGAACACATTGAGTGACCACTTCCAGACATTGCCGGGACTTCAAGGCAATAAGATGAAAGGAGCAATAGTGAGTAACCTAAGATGGTCTCATCTTGATTGTTTGTTAAATTGTGTACTGAATTAATGTGATGTGTATGTATTGAATTCCAGACATTCGATGTACGAGGTATTTTGATGCATGATTAGAACCTTGGAAGTGCTACTTAAATATGAATGTGATTGACTAAATGATTCTCAACTATTATGTTGAATGCTGGACTAAAAGTTCAATGACAAATATGAATGAGAAAGAACGTGAATGTGACAAAATGAATATGCATGGTGCATTTCATTACATGAATGCATGAAATATAAAGGTAGTTGTGACCAGAGTCTCCATTGAAAAAGAGCTTAAAGCTCAGACATCTGTGATAAGAGCCTGTGACTCAATTTGTATGATAGAGCCCGATATTTATAACGGATATGGGACTGTATGATAGAGCCCGGTATCTACAATGAATACGGGACAGTGAAACAAGCACTCGGTCACAACAACATAATTAAATGAAGTTGAGTCTTATAAGCATTGCATATAAATATAATATGAATAAATTGAATGATTGCAATGTTCTAAGGACTTTTATTATATGATATGTGTGATTGATTATCGATGAATATAATCAGCATAATTGCAATGGAATGATGAATTGTATGGATTCTGAAATGTTTTCTATGTGAACAAAGAGTTTCTTGATATTACATGATGAAAATTGAGATGATGTGAATTATGTGATGATATAAATTGTGTGTTGCCTGACACGAGTGAACCATAGAGGATGGTTACTCAACTGAGTTCGTAAAACTTAACCAAATTGTAACGTTGATATTTTTAGGTTCGAGAGAGCGACGACCTAACTTCTAAGACTACTTAGAAGAGATTTTATACAACTGTTGGATAGAGGACATGACTCAAAGGTCGCTTAGTTGGGACTGAATGATTAGTTTAACTTTTGTTTAATTCCTTATGCATATGTAGCATACTTTGTAGACAGAGTTGTGACTTTGATAGGCTGATATTGTACAAGCATGGATGATGGATGTAATGCTACATTGTAAATATGGTTTAAGAAATGATATGAGAAATTTTTGGGTTTTAAACATTGTGTTAATTGTAAAGTAGTTATCATGCCACGCTATATAGTGAAAGTATAATAATTAGCACACCATGTTTGTCAGGTATGTGCTTGGACAAGAGCAGTACCAGGATGAGTGACCTCCTAGGAAGGCCTTGGGAAAAGCAAAATCGCGAAGGCTTGGCTGGGCCAAGGCCCAAAGTGGACAATATCTACGAGCGGGTGGTCCGGGATGTTAAAATGGTACTAGAGCTAGCACTCGAGTCGATAAGACCGGCTGGAGAGTTGGACTCTTCCTCAAAAACGCGTTTTCTATAGCCCAATGCACCAAATCCCATCAAAACTCCGAAGTTAAATGTGCTAGGGCAAGAGCAGTACCCGGATGGGTGACCTTCTAGGAAGGCTTTAGGAAAAGTAAAACCGTGAGGGCTTGGCTGGGCCAAGATCTAAAGCGGACAATATCTGACAAACGGGTGGTCTGGGTTGTTACAGTGGTATCAGAGCCAATTTTAATTCTGTTTCAGAGCCAATTTACGTTTTTGTTTATGGGCTTTACTACCTATGCTTTATGTTTTTGGGTTTCTGAAATCTACAAATGAGCAAGATTTCCCTTCTGCCTTCTTTTTGCGTTTTTTTTGCGTTTACTGTGGTTGCTAAGTTAACGGGCAATTAACGCCCATCAAACGCAATAGACAGCGTTGGAGTCCCTGGCGTGCAGGAAGTAGCTGCTGGAGGTTACGCAGAGAGGTAGAAAAATGGGAGGCGCACGTGAATAGTGGAGATGACCACTTCTTGATTTGTCTTTTCAATGAACAGTAGATTAGTATGAGAATTTGCGCAGAGGGATGAAACAATGAGTTTGAAAGGTGTTTTGTTTTCAATCTTTTGAAAATTGTTTTTAAGATTAATTACGTTAGGAATTTTTTAGAAGTTAATTTAATTTTTTAAGATGATGAAGTATTAAATTAAATTAATCATCCAATTAATTCCAAAATTAACATAATTATTAATCTTAATTTGATTAAGATTAATAATTATATTGATTCCTAATTAATTTTAGAAAAGTAGTTTCTAAAATTATAATTAATTAGTTTCAATTAGATTGAAATTAATTAA
>JANQAP020020973.1:0-10850 GCA_026874005.2 Erythroxylum coriaceum | reverse complement strand
ATTTCAATATAAGTAATATCATCAAAAAAGTTTATTATTAAAATGAAAAGAAATAATTGGTTGCAAATAATATCAGAATAGATCAAGTGCGTGTGAGCTGCGTCGTCTGGTCTGCTGCGTCGTCGGAGAAGAGTGGTCAGCTGCTGCTGGCTTTTGGGTGCTTTGGCTGCTGAAGATGAGGGCTACTGCTTGGGTGCTTTGGCTGCTGAAGATGAGGGCAACTACCTTGTGTTTTGGCTGCTGAAGAATAGGGCTGCGTATGGGAGATCTGTTGATTTGGAGTTGAATTCATGGGTATTGTTGCGTGAATTGAATTAATGAAGGAAGTGGGGTTTAAATCCACCCACGAATTCAATTCATGTCATTCTCAACCTTCCAAACAAGCGAATTGAATTCAATTACCACATTGAATTCAATTCGTGCTGTTCCAAACAGCCTCTAAAAATGTTATTTTCTAGTGGATGAAACTGTGAATTTCATTTATGCCTTTTCCGTTGTAATTATTGACCTGGTATTACCCTCGTACTTCACAAAGGTCTAAAGCACATGACCCTTAACCTAAAACAACATTTTGTCAGAAGCTCTTTGCCTTGGTGGCAATGCTTGCTGGATACCGCCTACGTTTCTTTGAGGGGGATGAAACTCCATTGGAGGTTAAAGTTACATATCTCCGAGGATATCATATGACACGATAACTTTAGGGTTGCAAAGGAAATCAAAAGAGAAGGAAAATCACGCGAGTTTCAATTCACAAAGGTCTTCTTAGACATTACACTTATATCGTAAGTTGCGCTTACTTTTTTATACAACAATCTCATTTAGATTTGTTTAAGCAACATTCAGCCCTTTCCTATGTGATCGTCGACCAACTAATTTGTTCTCAAACGTTGCACTCTTCCAAAGATTATTGCAAAAGCACTAAACTATAAAGCCAACAATAGGAGTACAAAAGAGATACAATAAATGTTAACCTTTATTACTTTTTTCAAAGTACATAAAGGAATACTCTCTCAATCTATCTTTTAAGGAGTAAGACTTAAATGAGCTATTTATAGGTACTTCTGACTTGACGGCTAAGTTACAATTCAGAATCCGAACTAAACTGAAGTAACTAAATCACATTTTATCCTAATCAAATTACATCGCACTAACCAATAGGAAGACATCCTCATCAAAATAGGACTTGTCTGATAGGATTTAACTACATTACAACTAACAAGATAAGAAATTACGTCTAACTAGGGATGATACATCCATATCCACGAAGATCTCCACTATGTTCAAATGATCCTCCCACATGATCTTTATTTTTTAAACTTGATGTTTATCCGCTGTGATCTTATCAGCCATATTATCGAAGATCTCCTCACGATCTTTACCCATTGGTGATGAGTCATCAAAGCCTAAAGCCTTTCATAGCATACTGATCTAATCCAATGGTCGCCAATGTTAAGTCCATTAGCTATGGTCCATTCATTTGGGCATATATTAAGTCCTTAGTCTAGTAGGAACTATAACAAAACTCACACTATGCTTGATCTAACTTGCTAAATTACCTTGAAGCTTTTGCATTCCACTATTATGTGTGCGATTCAGCTAACCTTCAATTTAAGGCCCATTTCCAGCTAGTTGTGAAGTGCCTTTTTATACTAAGGGGCTAACAAACCACCCCTACTAGATAAATTTGATACCCTCGTTGAACTAGTCTGAAGGTAGGTATTTACTTAATCCTCAAACTGTAATAAGATAGTATCTTTCTACCACGTAGCTTTTGTGATCGAAGTCCTTTGATTCTTTTTATATTGCTTTGTTATTCGATGATCTAAGATCCTCTTCACTTAATCCTTGAATTTTTTTTCTCACAAATGGTATATCTCTTTTTACCTGACTCCTATTCAGATATGATGCACCCCTATAGTATGGTTTGAGAAAAGTAACATGAAAAGTAAGGTATACCTTCAATCTTTCGAGAAACTTCAATTTATATTCCATGTTTCCCATTTTACTTGGCACTTCAAACGGTCCATCAAAGTCTAACAGTCTTTTTTGTATGCCTGCTTGCTTCTTCATCAGTCGAGAAGCTTTTCAAAGATTATCTCTTGCCTCATCTAATAACTTTTGCTTCTCTATTGCAAATTTATTCATAGTATGACACTTGCCATATGTCCTTTATTGTGCAATCTTAAGTGGAGGGAGAGGTTATTATCCTAAGACTATCTCAAAATGACTCTTCTTCATAGCAGAAGATCTGTACAAGTTATAGCAAAATTGTGCAGTATTAAGTAAACTCAACCAGTTACGTTGATTTGCACTTACATAATGCCTTAAGTACTCTTCCAATAAACCATTGATCCTCTCAGTTTGACCATCTATCTGTGGGTGATTTGTCGTTGAAAATTTTAAATTACAACCCATTATGTTAAACAGGGATGTCTAAAATTGGCCCGTAGATTTGGAGTCTCGATCACTCACAATGTCTGTAGGGACTCTGAAGTATTTCACCACATTTTTATAGAATAATTCTGCTATAATTTTTTAGGGACAAGATGCTGGTGTTGGCATAAAGATTGTATATTTGGAGAATCGATCTACAATCACCATGATTCTCACCATGTTTTCCACCTTTGGAGGTTCATTATTAAAATTCATTAAAATTGACATCCATGATCTTTTAGGAATGGATAAAGTTTATACAAACCAACTTTCTTCTTCCTCTCTAGCTTATCTAACTGACACATAAGGCACTTCTTAACATAAAACTCGATGTCATTCTCCATATTCGGTTAATAGTTGAATGAGCTAGAAACGCCATCATCTTTTGAACTCTGGGTTAATCAACCTATTGTGAGTCATGTGTCTCCTTCAATAATTGTTTCCACAAGCCACTAAAACTTGACACATACATTTGACTACTCTTATTCATTAAAAGATCATCATCATCGAGCCAAAACCTGCGTACAATACCTTCTTTAAATTGTGAGATTAACTTACAATATGTGTTGTCTGATGGAGCTGCAGCTTTGATTTGCTCTAACAGGTTAAACTCTACCCTACTAATGGCATATAAGGCCATGAACACCTCCTTCTGACTTAAGGCTTTCATCACGTTATTATATATCCCTAGTTTATGCTCCCATATAAAGTTATATTGTAAGAAACTCCTACCATCGAGCTTGCTTCATAGACAAATTCTTCTGGGTCCTAAAAAATATGTTGGTAACATTATCAGTACGAACAACGAACCTGGTCTCCAACAAATATACTCATGATGTCTCATGGTAATGTATAATTTCAAGCATCTCCTTCTCATGTGTTAAGTACCACTATTCCGTACTGTTGAGCTTTTGGCTCTTAAATGCCACGGGATGGCCCTTATGTACTAGGACTCCACCAATAACTTTATGCACCTTAAATGGAAGATCAAGCTTAGGTAGCTTCAATATAGGTTCGGTTGTTATAGTGACTTTAAGTATCTTAAATGCCTTTTGATACGCATCCAATCAACTTCATTCTTGGTTTTTCTTCAACAAGTTTGTCAATAATGTTGATTTCTTTGAGTACCCCATTATAAATGACCTATAGTAATTAGCCAATCCGAGAAAACTCTACAACTCTTATACTATCATAGGAATCTACCACTTAATTATCGCCTTCACTTTCTTCAGATCCATCCTGACATGACCTTTGCTCACCAAGTGACCTAAGAATTTGATCTTTGACTGTGCAAACTCACCCTTTTCTATCTTCATATAAAACTTGTGTTGCCTCAGTCGTTTAAATATTCCCTCAAATGCTCAGCATATTTTACCATATCTGTGTTATATACCACTATGTCATCGAGATATACCATAACGAGCTCATCAAGGAAGTCATACAATACATCATTTATTAGATTTAAAAATGTTACAGGGGCATTATTCAATCCAAATTCCAAATGGTATAATTAAGAATTCGTATATCGAGTCACGCACATTGTCTTTTGTTCATCGCTTTCAGTTATTTGTACTTGCCAATACCTACTTTGAAGATCTAGGTTCGTGAAAACTATCATGTTTGACAATCTGTCCATCAACTCTTGAACTAAGGGAACATGATACCTATTTTTTATTGTTACCTTATTTAAGGCTCAATAGTCTAGGCACATCCTAAGTGTTCCATCTTGCTTTTTCTGGAATAGCACCGAGGCATTATATGGGGCTTTGGAAGGTTGGACGAACATTAACTTTATCAATTCACTAAGTTGTTTTCAAAGCTCCCTCAACTCTAATAAGGACATCCTTTATGGGGTGTGTGCAAGTGGGACGACTCTAGAAACTAACTCAATCCTGTGATCAATCTCTTAGGCAACTCTTTCAGCATCACTTCCCCTAACTCCCTCATCAAACTTGCAATCGTATTAAGGATTTCCACTAAGTGATCCTTATCAATCTCCCACATGGTGATAAGATAGGTCTCAATACCCTTCTTCAATCTTTTCTTGTTGCTCATGGTCGATGCATGCACTACCATCATTATGTCATCCATAGTTCCACCACCAGATCTACAATAATTATCTTAGAAGAACTTTTGTTCGTTTATGATCATCTCACCTACCAAACTTAGATACAACATTACCTTTACTACCTTCAAGAACTTGATTCCTAGTATCAAATCAAAATCTTCAAGTGATATGACCATGTATTTAAACTTGGCATTCCAGCTCCCCATGCTTACTGGGATGTTGTAAGCAGCTCTTACCATCACTTATGCCTTACTTATAGGAGTATTCATCTTTGTCGGGGTCATTGACACCTTAAGCTCCAATTTGCACACCATCTTTTTCTGTCGTGAAAGAGTGTTTCATACTCGTATCCAACATTACAGTTACCTCCTTCCCATTGACTTATATTCCCATGTACATCAACTTGTTAAAAGGATTGGATTAATCTTTAACTGCATTCAACATGGTGATCAGATTGCCACTTCTGAATCTTCTTCCTCTACTTTGACAATCAAGACATTTAGCTTCTCCTTCCTTGGACATTCTATTATAAAATGTGGATCGTTGTATAGGTGATAAGCAAGTTTGCCCTTCTTGGAGGACGTCTCCTCACCCTTGAAGCCACTATTTTCTTGCCTTTTCCCTTGAATTCTTCTTTCTTAGAGTCTTTCTTCTTTTTTCCCCACTCTTCTCCTATTGGGCTAGGCCTTTGCCCTTGGAAGAGGTAAAAGAGCCTTTCTTAGTTTGCTTTTTCACTCAAAAATCCACCGAGGCATCATCAGTCACAATTGCACCAACCACATCCTTTACATTTTGCCTTTATAACTCCATTTGCACCTATGGTTGCAACCCGGACAAAAATTTGAAAAGTTTTTCCTTATCTGACATATTATCAATATCCAGCAATAGAGAGCTAAACTTTTTAACGTACTCTCTTACCAATTCATCTTGCTTTAACTTCTTCAAGGCATCCCTCGCAAGCTAAAAAGTATTCATAGAAAGGAATTGATCTTTTAACTCCTTCTTCATTTTCTCTCATGTGTTGATGAAAGTTCTACTTACACTAATTTCAATAGAGGTCTTCGTTCTCCACCAAATCTTGGCATCTCCATCCAAGAATATGATCATCATGTTAACCTTTTGATATGTGTTTAATTGTTGATACATTTAATCATTTACACTTAGCGATTAATGATACGAAAATGCTTAAGCTACTCACTTTAATTCATATATGATTGTAAGTGCAATTTGGAAGCAAAAAAATTAAAGTGAGTCGACAACATTACATTTGGGCCATTTTCTGAAGATTAATATTCACTTGTGTTCATGGAGTAAAAAGAAGAAAATTAGAGTAAGAAGAAAAAAATTGATCCCAAAAGAAGACAACCAAAAAGCTGCCAAATAAAACAACACAATAGCTTAGAAGGAGCAAAGTAGACGTAGAAGATCAGCATCAATACGACAACAAGCAATGTGCAAAATGCCAGCAACCCAAGCAAGAGGAAACGACGTAGCAGTGCAACGCAGGCAACAAATATAGGAGCAACACACGTCAAGTAAAACGACAACAACAAGGAAGAAAAGTAGACCATGTCTACGTTTCATGCAAACGTTATGCATGAAACGCAGACGTTTGGCCAAGAGCTTGCGGGAGGGGTTTTAAGAACAAATAGTAGCGTGGTCCATCAAAGTTGAATTTTCATATCATCAAATAGTACCAAGAGGAGGGCTGGCGGCAAAATGAAGCAAAAAAGAGTGGTGTAAGTAGAAAAGAATAGAAGGGAGTTGTGGAGGAGTGCAATGTGAATAATAAAGGTGGACCTTAAACTTAATTTGTCACATCAATGAATAGTGAGGAGAAGAAGCTTGCGCAGCGAAGAAGAGCAAAAGGGGTTCTTCGGTAGGGTTATAAATGTGAGGGCTTAAGCTTTTTCTTAGGAGACCCATGGAAGGTTAAGATCCTGATACCGGTTCGGAGGTGACATCGATGCCGACGACCCGAGCTAAACATTTTTTTATTATTTTGTTATTTCTTTCTCTCATTAGAAATTGATTATGTTATCTTGTGTAAATCGATTGGGTATTTGAATGACAATGATTTTAATGCTCTATTGAATCCTTTTTTATGAAAACCCATTGCTATAATCGAATGCAATATGTAATCGTTGTATTTTCAATTCATGTGTAGCAACTAATGGTTCCGAATAATTAAAGATAACACAAAATAGGTTAAATAATCCGAGTTTGTGTGATTATTGCCTAGATTAGTCCATTTTTCTGATTTATAATACGGTTGTTCGGATAAACTAGAGAGCTTATTCTAGGTTTTCTGATAGCTAGGGTTAATCAACGAGCGCTTCTTAATTAACTAGGATCTAAGGAAAAATCAGGATTAACAGAGCTTGTTGTGAATCTACGGCCGGTAATTGCTAAGAGAGATAAAAGAACAACAAATCAATGAATTATGCTTAATTATGGTGTAGGCCGAGATTGAACCAAATAACCAGATCCCTACCGAATTCTCCAATTTTATCAGTTTTTGCATGTTTTCTTTAATTTGTTTTCATTAGGTTTATTTTATTTTATTTTCTTATTAAATTCCCCCTCATTACCTAAACATCAATTAATTTCATTTCATAAGCTAACCGAACACTCCCTATGGGATTGACCTAGACTCACCACTACTACAGTAGTAGTCTAGTTATTTTATTTTGACTAGTGTTACGACGCGCCAGTCAATTTTGACGCCGTTGCCTGAGAGTGCGGTGTTTAGTTTTTATTTGTGATTTTAATTGACGTTTTGTATATATTTGTTCGTAATTGATTACTTTTCAATTATTTTGTAATCTTTTCATTTTTTTGTTTCGTGTTTGTGATTTTAAAAAAATCAATATGGATGAAAGTAATTTTTCTTTTAATTCATATTCTCAATCCTATAATAATGTTTTGACTGATCAACCTAACTTTTGTTATGGATGGGATAATCAGCTGAATTACTTGCATGATAGTTTGCAGGAAGCACATCAATTCTCATAGATACCAGAGCTTCCTATCAAGACTCCGGTATATCCTTGGAAGAATTAGTTAATGTGTATATTGCTAACACTTTGCAATTCCAGCATGAAACAAGTTCTAGAATCTAGAACTTGACAAGCCAGGCAGATCAATTGATGGAAGCTATCAACCGCCTAGCATCAGAAAGCAAAGAGACATAACCATATCAACCTGAGGAGTACCTGATGGATATTAGCATGGAAACCTTATAGAGTGAAAAGGAGCTTGAGAATCTTGAGTGCAGTACTCAAGGAATTCCTTGCGTTGAAGAAACTGAGGAGGAGCTCGAAGTAGAAAAAAATACATCTTTTAGCTCAGAGGTAAGTACTGAATCCATGATTATTTTTGAAACTAACTCTTCACCTTTACATAGCAGATTGAAGGAACTAAACGAGGAAGAAAAAGGTGAAAAGATGTTCAAAATATTTCCCGAGTGTAAAGACCCAGTCGAGATTGAAAGTCTGAGGATAAGGAAGGAGCTAAATGGAAACGATTATCAACCAAGACCCTATCCTGAAGAACCGCATATGTCATCAGAAGATCATAATTTGCACATGAGGAAGTATGGAATCGAGCCAGAGACCCTAAATTAAGGCGCTTCTTAGAAGGCAACCTAAGGGAAGTAAATTTCTTTGCTTTTAAATTTTCTCATTTATTTTTTTATCCATGTGTCTTTCTTTATTGTTTTATTTTTACTTGTTTTTAAGTTTCCAATCAAAATGAGAGAAACAATAAAACAAACAAAGAAACATTTTCTCAATTTCTATTGCTTCTAGGATTATTTAGTCATAGTTAGAGTGTGAATTGACTAGAGAATTTCATAGCAACTTTTGCATGTACTTTTGCTCTTCTGATTGTTTGATGTGCATTATCTTTAGAAGAATAGTGACTAATGGTAGACAAAGTCGGTGAGATTTTGAGCCTTATTAGACTGAAACATCTATATCAGTCTCATTGTTTTCTGATAATGTATGATCTTTATGACACGTAAATCCTGATTTCGCATTGAATTTCTATTCGAGACCACATTTTTATCACATACAATAACACGGATATGATTAGGCATTCTTTGTTTTTCATAAACAACATTAGCCAAATAACCTACTTTATTGACATGATTTTTTCCCTTGTTAACCCCCTTTAAGCTTTATACTTTTTTTTTGTGTACTAACCACATTACATGCTTTATATTTACCCAAATGTCCTATCCAAGCCATAAACTGGTGGAGCATTTGTGATTGTTGAGTTTGTGGATGTATAAAATTCTAAGTGTGGGGGTGTCATATGTGTGGGTTTGTTATGATGTTGGGATGTTTTGTAATTGAAATTCCCATGTTAATGTAGTTTCCTTTAATGTTTAAAAAAAGGAAAAGAAAGAAAGAAAAGAGAAAAACACAAGAAAAGAAAGAAAAAGAATGAAAAAAAGAATGAAAAAAATGTGTTTAAATAAATTTATCAAGGAGTAAGTGCATATGAATTTGCAAAGTTATTCATGATTAATGCATCTTCCTAGAGTTTTAATGAATGTGATATTTGAGAATGTTGAATATAAGGTAGATGTTGGCTTGGAAAGTTCATTATTATGGTTTCAATGTATTGTTGGATATAAATCATATGAGTGATTCTTTCAAATTGGTATATGCTTCATGTGATTTGTGTGTGAGAGCTGAATGAGGTTGTGAAGTATAAATGTTGCACTCGTCATAGCTGATGGTACCTAATTTTTGATAAGTGTTGCTTTGTTTCACTAGCTTAATGGCTTTCATTCTACTTGACCTAAATACATCTCACCTTACCTTTTCCTACATTACAACCCTAAAAAGTCCTTTGATTCATGATTTTGCATGTGAACATTAGTGGTGGAGAAATGAAATGATATGCAAAGTTGTCGAATGATATGATCATGAATGGTGTTGAGTGTACCTATGGATATATTTTAGTTAAACACATTTTCTAAGTCTACCATTAGATTGCTCAATTCTTGAAGGTATTAAATATTGATTGATCTTGAGTAAAAGCTTGGAATGTTGATTTCTTACTATGATTTTTAAAAGTCATTCATCTTTGTTTATGATTATGTATTCTTGGAAAATATAGGAATTGAGTAAATGTTTCTAGTCTTTGAGCTTAATTTGGATGTTTTGCCCGAGGATGGCCAAAAGCTAAGTGTGGGGGGAAATTGATATGTGTTTAATTGTTGATACATTTAATCATTTACACTTAACGATTAATGATACGAAAATGCTTAAGATACTCACTTTAATTCATATATGATTTTACGTACAATTTGGAAGCAAAAAAAATTAAAGTGAGTCGACAACATTACATTTGGGTCGTTTTTCTGAAGATTAATATTCACTTGTGTTCATGGAGTAAGAAGAAGAAAATTAGAGCAAGAAGAAAAAAATCATCCCAAAAGAAGACAACTAAGAAGCTGCCAAATAAAACAACACAATAACTTAGAAGGAGCAAAGTAGATGTAGAAGACCAGCATCCATACGACAACAACAAATGTGCAAAACACCAACAGCCCAGCCAAGGGGACATGACATAGCAGTGCAGCACAGGCAACAAATACAGGAGCAACGCACGTCAAATAAAATGACAACAATAAGGAAAAAACATAGACCAAGTCTGCATTTCATGCAAATGTTATGCATGAAACGCAGACGTTTGGCCAAAAGCTTACGGGAGGGGTTTTAAGAATAAACAGTACCGTGGTCCATCGAAGTTTAATATCATCAAACAGTACCGAAAGGAGGGCTGGCGGCAGAATGAAACAAAAAAGAGTGGCGTAAGTAGAAAAGAAGAGAAGAGAGCTGCGGAGGAGTGAAGTGTGAATAGTAAAGATGGACCTTAAACTTAATTCGTCACATCAATGAATAGTGAGGAGAAGAAACTTGTGTAGTGAAGAAGAGCAAAAGGGGTTCTTCGGTAGGGTTATAAATGTGAGGGCTTAAGCTTTTTCTTAGGAGACACATAAAAGGATAAGATCCCGACACCAGTTTGGAGGCGACATTGACTCCGACAACCCAAGTTAAGTATTTTTTATTATTTTGTTGTTTCTTTCTCTCATTAAAAATTGATTATGTTATCTTGTGTGAATTGATTGAGTATTTGAATGATAATGACTTTAATGCTCTATTGAATCCTTTTTCATGAAATTGCTATAATCAAATGCAATATTTAATCGTTGTATTCCCGATTCATGTATAGTAACTAATGGTTTCGAATCATTAGTGTTGGACCCCGAATCTGTTAGTAAGCATGAATTGAATGATTTTGGGTGATTTTGTTAGATCAATTATATTCTTCT
>JANQAP020020954.1:0-10851 GCA_026874005.2 Erythroxylum coriaceum | reverse complement strand
AAAATAATTTATCTAACAATACCAGAATTCATTCAAATCATGTTTACTAAAATAAACAAAAATTCAAGGCCCAACACTGCTTGCCACGATCGTGACCAACATCTTAACCTTTTTGTCATGATCGTGGCCCGATGTGCAAGATCGTGACCTGACTTGGAGGCTTTCTATCACGATCGTGCCCCATGTGTATGATCGTGGCCTAGCTACTGCTAGCTCATCCTTCTCTGTCACGATCGTGGCCTGTTGTGCCACGATCGTAGGCTAGGTCTTTAGCTTAAAATTCTTCAAATCTTCTCCGTTCTTCACCGTTTACCTTGAAACACTAACAAACGCATCACGTTACCTCAAAAATATAATATTTAAGCTCAAAGACTTAGTCTAACCCATAAAAACACTAAAACACTCAAACTAACATAATTAAACTCTAAATGCATACTCAACACTCAAATTCACACTAAATATGTGACAAATTAAACCCTAAAACATCATGCAATTGACAACTTTCAACATCCCCACACTTAAACGTTTGCTTGTCCTCAAGCAAACAAAACCATAACACACAACAAACACAACACACACAATGCAATAATGATGCATTGGCTTTGATCTTCATGAAATGAATTTAATCTTAAACACAATCATTCAGTTATGTCAAATCATTAACATGCACAATATGTTTCTAGAGGTTTTGAATTAAATATACAACTTAATCGAGACCTAATCGTTAACTTATTTACCCTTTTCAATTGTACACAGCATTAATAAATTTTTGGTCCCTTAGACTTTGTAACTGTTCCTAAGTACATTTTCATGAAAATTCAAGTTTATTACAAGTCCAGTAGGTTTTTATTAAGAAAACACACTTTTTTATTTATTTAAACCCGAACTTAATCTTTTACTCGGAGGAAAACATTTGTGATGAATGTCGATCCGGTTACTCAACTAAGTCATTTTACTAACAGCTTGGTTGGAACGTCATTATAGCTTTTTTATGCGAAGACACACATTTGTGATGCGTGTCGATCTGGTTACTCAGCTATTATTACGTTTTCAATTGACTACTAGTTCTATTTATAACCCGAACGTCAGCAGAATAGTGATTTATTAAGCTATTTTTTATTTTTTATTATTATTGTTACCTACCTTATTGCTTTTAGCTATTCATTTTCATGAAAAATACTAGTTAAGCTATTTAAGTTAAAAGACCTCAAATTATGAATGAATGAGACAATCTAGAGGGTGCTAAATTTACATTAAGTCCTAATTAGGCTGTATATTTGTCCAAAGGCCCCTAATTCACTAATTTCGCAGGCTAATGATTGTTCACAACCTAATAGACTATTCCAAAATTAAATAAATTTCACTCAGTCTAAGCCATTGACACATTCATACACTTTACACCATGTAACCTAATAACTATCATACAGTATGCAAAATCACATTCAAAAGCAAAACACACAATCCCTCCCTACACTTGAACAACACATTGTCCTACCACATGAATGAAGGGTAAAGATAAAAATTACAGTAACAAGGAAAAGAAAAAATTAATAATAAAAATAGAAATAAAAATAAAAACAACATAGAACTGAAGGCTAATTTGGAAAAAAATGGGTTAGATAAAAATCCTAAGGAGATAGAAGTGGTGATGGTGTCGGAGGTGGCAGTTGAATGCCATAAGAAGTCATATGCATCGCTCACGTTTTATTGAAAATAAATCTAATTATCCCTAACTTTTTCAAACAAAATCTAATTAACTTTTTTTATATATATGGTCTTTAGCTTGACCTTTAGTCCAAGAAGACATTTTCAATTATTTGGAGATAAAGACATCACTTCCTTATCTTTGGGAATTACTCCTCCAAAATGCAGCTTGCACCGATGCCCATTAACCTTAAAAGTCTCCTTGTTAGCATTTTCCAATTTGAGAGCTCCATGATCAAAAACTTGAATAATCGTAAATGGACCACTCCATCTAGACTTCAATTTTCCTAGAAATATCCTCAACTGGGAGTTATATAACATAACCGTGTCTCCTACTTTGAAGTCCTTTTGCTTGAGATGAGCATCATGCCATTTCTTAACCTTTTCCTTGTAAAATTTGCCATTATCATAAGCATTAAAATGAAACTCTTCAAGTTCGTCTAGTTGGAGAAGTCTCTTTTCGTCGGCTCGCTTCTAGTCAAAGTTTAATGCTTTAATTGCCCAGTATGCTCTATGTTCTAATTCGATTAGCAAATGACAAGCTTTCCCGTACATGAGTCTATATGGAGTTGTTCCAATGCGTGTTTTAAAAGTTGTCCTATAGGCCCATAAGGCATCATCTAGCTTTGCTGCCCAATCCTTACGGGAGTTGTTCATTGTCTTTTCCAGAATTAGTTTCAGCTCACGGTTAACAACTTCCACTTGGCCACTGGTCTGCGGATGGTACGGTGTGGCTACACGATGGTGCACTCCATATCTTTTTAAGAGTGCATCAAAAGATCTATTGCAGAAATGTGCGCCTCCATCACTTATAATTATACGTAGCACTCCAAACTGATTAAACAGTCATTTAATGAACTTCTGCACTACCTTGCCATCATTGGTTGGAGATGCTACTGCTTCGGCCTAACGGGAAACATAATCAACCCACTAAAATATACATGTTCCCATTGAAGATGGAAATGGACCTATAAAACCAATGCCCCAGACATCGAAGACCTCTACCTCTTGAATGTTGGATAAAGGCATTTTATCCCTTTTGGAGATGTTACCTATCCTCTGGCATCGATCACACTGTGCTATATAGGCCTGTGCGTCCTTAAACAACCATGGCCAGTAAAATCCACTTTCTAGTATCCGAGTCGTCGTTTTGTTGGCTCTATAATGCCCAACATACTGCCCTTCATGACATTGCTTAAGGACGTCTAATATTTCCTCATCCGGAACACAACATCGAATTAACTCGTCCGCACACGCTCTATATAGGGTTGGTTCATCCCACATATAACGGTTACAGTCATGCAAGAACTTCTTCCGTTGTTGGTAAGAGAGATCTGATGGAAGTTTACCACTAGCCACATAATTAGCAATATTTGCAAACCACGGTATAGTCAAACTCTCAAGTAACAAGTTTCGTCGGGAAAATTCTTGTTAATATCATTGCTTGGCTTGCATTCCCCCCCTGAAGTCTTGATAAATAGTCAACTACCATATTTTCAACTCCTTTTTTTATCTCTCACCTCTAAATCAAATTCTTGCAAAAGTAAAACCCATTGAAAAGGTATTTTCAGAGCTACGTGGTCAGTAAATACAATTACCTTTGATCCCAAAAGATATTGTCAAAATTTATCACACGCATACACTACTACAAGTAGCTCCCTTTTTGTGGTAGTATAATTCAACTGGGGTCCTGCAAAAGTCTTGCTGGTATAATAAATCATATGCAGCTTTTTGTCCTTCTGTTGGCTCAAAACACAACTTATGGCCTGATCATTTGCATCACACATAACTTCAAATGGAAGTGTCCAATTTGGTAGTGATTAAATTGGTGCTGATATTAATGCCTCTTTTAAAGTGTTAAATGCAAACATACACTTGTCATCAAACACGAAGGGCACCTCCTTAACTAAGAGGTTTGTCAAAGGTCGTGCAATTTTTGAAAAGTCCTTGATGAATCGTCGGTAGAATCCTGTATGACCTAAAAATCCTCGCACTCCTTTGACATTGCTTGGTGGTGGAAGTTTTTCTATTACCTCCATTTTCGCTCTGTCAACTTCAAATCCTTGATGTGAGATCTTATGTCTAAGAACTATCCCCTCTTGCACCATGAAATGACATTTCTCCCAATTCAGCACTAAGTGTGACTCTTCACATCTTTGAAGAACTTTACCCAAATTAGTTAGACACAAATCAAAGGAATCTCCAAAGACTGAAAAGTCATCCATGAGCACCTCCATTATGTCTTCTATCATGTCAACAAATATCGATATCATGCACCTCTGAAATGTTGCTGGAGCGTTGCAAAGTCTGAAAGGCATCTGTCTGTATGCGAAGGTCCCGTAAGGGCAAGTGAATGTGGTTTTCTCCTAATCATTAGGGTAGATGAAGATCTGATTATAGCTCGAATATCCATCTAAGAAGCAATAGAATGAATGGCCAGCTACCCTTTCTATCATCTGGTCTATGAATGGGAGAGGGAAGTGATCTTTCTTAGTCACTGAGTTGAGTTTGCGATAATCTATACATATTATCCACCCTGTGACTATTCTGGTTGAAATTACTTCTCCACTTTCACTAGCTATCATCACCATTCCTCCCTTTTTAGGTACACATTATACTGGGTTGACTTATTCGCTTTCAGAAATGGGATAAATTATTCCTGCATCTAGGAGTTTTATGATCTCCTTCTTGACCACCTCTTGCATGTTAGGGTTTAGTCTCCGTTGACACTCTCGCACTGTTCTACATCCTTCCTCTAAGTTTATTCGGTGCATGTAGACATTTGGGCTTATTCCTTTAATGTCAGCAATCTGTCATCCGATGGCTCTCAACCGCTTCTTAACAACTTCCACCACCTTACGTTCTTATTTTTCACTCAATTGGTTGGAAATTATTATTAGTAGCGTTTGACCTTTACCCAGAAAGGTGTACCTGAGGTGTGCAGGTAAAGGCTTAAGCTCTAATATCGGAGGTTTCTCTGAAGATGGTGATGTGGGTGCTTCGGTTCGAACTAATTTGTCTTGATGTACTGGAACATCTGCCTCCTCCAACTTATCATCTTCTTTAGATTCAAGAAATTGGTGTTCATTGTCAGCCTCAGCTTCTAATGACTTCACTTCTGCTATACAACTCTCAACTTGCTTATGCTCGTTTTGATCCATAATTTCTACTTTCAAGCATGCACTGCTCGTTATTGGATTCTTTAAAGCCTTATTTATGTTAAATTCAACTTGGTCTTCACCTATTCGAAGTGTTAATTTCCCTTCATGAACATCAATTATGGCTTTTCCTGTGTTCATAAATGGTCGACCTAAGATCAATGGGCAATTCTTATCTTCTTCAAAATCTAGAACCACAAAATTCACGGGAATAATGAATTTATCCGCTTGTATCAGAACGTCTTCCACTATGCCATACGGTTTTTTAATGAATTGATCAGCCAACTGAATTAACATTGATGTGGGCTTGACCTCTCCTAATCCTAACTTCCTGAATATCAACAACGGCAAAAGATTGATGCTAGATCTCAAATCACATAGAAACTTCGTAAATTCTAATTCACCAACCACACAAGGTATTGTAAAACTTCCTGGATCTTTCAGTTTCGAAGGCATTTGACTGGTGACTATTGAGTTGTAAGTACTAGTTAGGGTTACCGTCTGATTATCTTCCCAAGTATGCTTCTTTGACAATATATCCTTTAAAAATTTTACATATTTTAGCATATGTTCTAATGCCTCCATAAAGGAAAGATTTATCTGTAGCGTCTTTAGCTTCTCAACGAATCTTGCAAATTGTTCGTCTAACTCCTTCTTTTGTAATCATTAAGGGAAAGGTACCTTGGGTTGATATGGCGGACGTGCAACATATAGAGGATATTCACTCATGTCCATTTCTTTCTCCTTTTCTTGATTCTTCTCAACTGGCTGGACAGGCTTCTCTATTGTCCTTGTGGGTGGTTCAATTTCCTTCCTACTTCGAAGTGTGATAGCCTTTAATTGCTCCCTTGATTTTGTTCCTAAAGTGTTACGCATAGAAAAGGCATTTGATAATTGGCTCACTTGGGCTTCTAGAATATGAATGGACAAAGCATGATCCTTAGTGACTCGCTCAAATTTCCCTCCTAGCTTCTTTTGTGCATTATCTAAAGTTCCAAGCTTATTTAAAATTTTGTTCAACTTTAACTCCATCGAGCTTGTTTTATCATGCCAAAAGCTCGATTATCCTTGAAGCCTGAACTACCCTCCATTATTGTTGTTCAACCAGGAAAAGTTAGGGTGATTCTTCCACCAGGGGTTATAAGTGTTAGAGTAGAGATTGTTTCCCCCTCTCATCCATATTGTGCCCCCATATTGTTCACTTGTTCCTGGTTGTCCTCTCTAATCAAGTAGCAGTCCACAGTATTATGATCTACTTGACCGTATAACTCACACTTCAATTGCATGGTCTTAACAGGAGCTGAAGACGATGCCTTCATACCATTAAGTTGTCGCATTAAATTATTGATCTTTTCTTACATCTCTGTCGTTTGATCGATTGCGATGATTCCCTTTTACTCTCTAAACGTCGTAGGCTGCCTACCTCTCTCACTTGTCCCAAGACAGCTATTACTAGCCATCTCTTCGATCAATTCCTCTGCTTCATCGACTGTCTTTTGCATCAAAGACCCTCCCGACATTGCATCGATGGTGCCTCTAGTAGGTAAGTTAACTCTATTGTAAAACGTCTGCAGAAGGAATTCCTTCGGTAGGACGTGGTGTGGGCACTTCCTATGCAGGTCCTTGTATCGCTCCCACACTTTATAAATTGACTCCCCGTCACCTTGTTGGAAATAAGTAATTTCCTTTATGATCTTTGTAGTCTTCATCAACGGGAAGTATTTATCTAGAAAAGCACGCACGAGTTGCTCCCACGTGTTAATGTTAGCGGGGCTCAATGAGTCATACCAAGCCTTCGCTTTATCCTTATGTGTGAAAGGGAATAGTCTAATCCTAACAACATTTTCCGACATCTGGTGATATCAGAAAGTATCACAGATCTCAAGAAAATTTACGATATGTGCATTAGAATCCTCGTTCACCAGTCCATAAAATTGGACGTTTTGCTGAAGCATGTTTAGGAGTGCTGGCTTGATTTCGAACGAGGCTGCTTAAAATGGCGGCCTAGCCACTCCATGGTTAGATGGGTTGAACCTTGGCCTCATAAAGTCCATGAGGGTGCGTTGCTGCTGTCCTTGAGTTGATCTTTGGTCCATGTTTCTCTAAAATTCCTAAGCCATTGTTGACTTTTCTATCTCTTGCTCTTTTTCTTCTCGCCGAGCTTTCCTAAGGTTGCGTTCTAATCGTGTTATGTCTAAATCTATCACCTTCGTTGCACGACTCGAAGCCCTTGTGACTCTTGTGTTCATGTAAGAGCACGATTCCTAAAATAAACGAATGAACTAAAACCAAAAATTATAACTAACCTAACGCCTTAAACTATAGAACTAGATTACCTTCCCTGACAACGATGCCAAAAACTTAGTCGCAAGTTTACACGCTCTAAGTTTTACTATTTATAACCTTTGTAAATTTCACAAGTGCACGGGTCGTTCGTGTAGTACCTAAGGTATCGATCCCACGAGGAAGCCTAATCTAGTCCTAAAATCTAAAGGTGTACTAAAATTGCAATGATTCAAATCAAAATAAACTAACACAAAAATAAATCAATCAACAATTAATTCAAGAATTAAGTTGTAGAAATCTAATTAAGAAAACAAATCACATAAACCAATCCAAACCCTACCTAGGAACTACTAAGTGAGAGAAAGGGGATTTTGATCCGAAATTAACGAAAACCGAATTAATTGTGAAATTACCGACTTAATGGGTCTAGACGATCCTAGGGTAAATTACTCTCTCGAGTTATAATTCTTAACCCTAATTGATAATCTATAATTTAAATTATGAAATTGCGATCTCTCAATTCGCAATTGAACCAAACCCTAAATTAGTTCTAAAATTGTCTATTAACCTAAGCCTAATCTATGTTCGATCTCTCATTACACGACTCTACCTGTTTGATTTAATCCTTTACCTATCAATTCACCTAACTCTTGTTAGCTTAAATTGATTATTTTTACTTATCTCACCATCTCAGTCTATTGCCTAGTTATTAAAAACAGGAATTAAATCATAAGTAAATCAATAAAAACCCATTCAATCCAAATTTTATTAATCTAAAAAATCAAGATCCAAAGGTGAGTATAAACATAAAATCAACATTCAACACAATATATTCTCAACACCTATTTCAATTCTATACATGAATAAAACTGAAATAAATGGAAAATATGTTGGGAACGAAGTCGGGGAGGCGGCGACAGCGGGAAACCACCTGTTTCGGGAAGTACGCCATGTCAAGCTCTTCTCAGTGTCTCTCTTCCTTTGTCTCCTTCCTCAATCACTCGATTTCTCTCTAGGCTTTTCGGTATTGGATCACGTGAGTGCTCTCTTTTTACAGACTCTCCAGCTGCTACCTCTGACTTGTAATGTTCTATTTATACTTTTGAGGCTCTAGGTCAAAGTCGGTATTGAAACGATCCAAAAGATCGTGCGAAACTTGAATTTTTTTGTCAGCCTGACGCATGCCTCGATCGTGGCCCTGCCCCTGCCTGCCACGATCGTGGCTAGCGTCTTAACCTTTCTGTCACGATCATGGCCCAATGTGTATGATCATGGCCTGACTTGGAGGCTTTCTGTCACGATCGTGCCCCATGTTCACGATCGTGGCTTGGCTACCACTAGCTCGTCCTTCTCTATCACGATCGTGGCCTGCTGTGCCACGATTGTGGGCTAGGTCTTTAGCCCAAAACTCTTCGAATCTTCTCCGTTCTTTACCATTTACCCTAAAACACTAACAAACACATCACGATACCTCAAAAATATAACATTTAAGCTCAAAGACTTAGTCTAACCCATAAAAACACTAAAACACTCAAACTAACATAATTAAACCCTAAATATATACTCAACACTCAAATTCACACTAAATACATAACAAATTAAACCCTAAAATATCATGCAATTGACAAATATCAATAATATGTACAAAAATTAAATTCACGTATGTGTGTGCTTATATTATGCATGAGCATGAAATGTATTTCCTAATCTCTCGATGTTATTTCCCATTTACAGAAATTTAGAGTTCTAACCCTTAGTATGGGAAAACAAGATACTACAATTCTCCCACCTTAAGAAATTTCGTCCTCGAAATTCTTACCTGATTGTTCGAATAAGTGGGGATATTGTTTCCTCATATGCTTCTCCGCTTTCCATGTAGCCTCTTCACTCGAGTGATTCGTCCAAAGGAATTTCACCAATGGAATTACTCAGTTTATTAATTACTTTGCCTGATATCCCACTATCTTTACTGGTTCCTCTATATAACTCAGATTACTAACTACTTCAATCTCCTGAGCCTGTAACACATGCATCGGATCATATTGATATCTTTTGAGCATACTTACATGGAACACATTGTATATCTAAGCCATCTCAATCAGTAAGGCTAACTTGTATGTCAATGATCCAATCCTCTCAATGATCTCATAAGGACTAATATATATAGGGCTGAGCTCACCCTTTTTATCAAACCTCATCACTCCTCGCCATGGTGATACTCTCAAAAATACTTTGTCTCCTACTTGATACTCTATATCCCTCTGGTGTTGATCCACATAACTCTTCTGTCTATCTTGAGCTGCTTTAATTTGACTACGGATTAGTTTCACTTTATTCACAGTATCTTGTGTTAGTTCCAGGCCTTTTACAATCCTTAGACCATCTTCATCCTAATACAGAGGTGAATGACATTTTCTGCCATATAACGTCTCATACGGAGCCATTCCGATAATACGGTGATAATGGTTATTATATGCAAACTTTATCAGAGCTATATACTGATCTCATGCTCCTTGGAACTCCAATACACACGCTTTGAGCATATGTTCAACAGTCTTAATTGTCCTCCCACTCTATTCATCTATCTGAGGATGAAATGCAGTACTAAAGTTCAACTTCGTACCCATGGTTGTCTATAAGCTCCTCCAGAATCTTAAGGTAAATCTGGGATCCTGATCTGATACAATAGACACTGGGACCCTGTGTAACCTCATTACTTTGTTCACATACCTCTGGGCTAACTGATCCAGGATAATACTCTCTCTCACTGGTAAGAAGTGGACTGACTTTGTCAATCGGTCCACAATAACCCATATAGCATCATGTTGCCTCGGAGTCCTTGGCAAACCCATAATAAAGTCCACAGTAATTCTTTCCCATTTACACTCCGGAATAGTTAGTGACTGTAACCTCCCAACTGAAGCTTGATGCTCAGCTTTAATCTGCTGGCAAGTTAAATACTTAGCAATATATTCCACTACTTGCTTCTTCATCCTTGGCCACTAGAAATGTTGTTTCAACGTATTATACATCTTGGCAGTACCAGGATGCATAGCATAAGTGACTATATGTGCTTCCTCTAGAATCTCTTTCCTCATATCATCAATTTCAGGCACACACAACCTCTGCCTCAACCACAATGTCTCATTTCTCAATTCAAACTCAGAATTTAGATTCACTTTCAACTTCTCAATTAACTTCACAATTTCCAGATCTTTGCTTTAAACTCTTCTAATTCTGTTATGCAACATTAGTCTTAGCTTTAACGTAGCTATCAATACCTCATTCTACTCTAGATTCAACTCAACATTCAATGCTCTTAGTTGTACTAGGCTCGATAACCTTGATAATTGTACTTAAGTTACACTGCTATCAAATTTTCTACTCAATTCATCAACTACCACATTAGCTTTTCCCAGATGATTACTCAATTGTGCAGTCATAATCCTTCAACAATTCAATCCATCTTCTCTATCTCATATTCAACTCCTTCTGACTCAACAAATACTTCAAACTCTTATGATCAGTATATATCTGGAATGTCTCTCCATATAGATAATGTCTCCAAATTTTCAACGTAAATACCACTGCAGTCAGTTCTAGATCATATACTGGATAATTGAGCTCGTGAGACCTTAACTATCTCGATGCATAAGTTATCACTCTACCATGCTGCATCAAAACACACCCTAATCCCTAATGT
>JANQAP020020907.1:0-10853 GCA_026874005.2 Erythroxylum coriaceum | reverse complement strand
AATATACATGCATATATAAAAGAATACCTTATAATATATGAATAATAAGTCAGAATGTCTGTACAAAAGTCACATATGACCATTGGCCTAGGGCACAATACTAGCAGTTATAAGATGGGAAGAAAGAGGGTAACAGATTGGTGTGGGAGGATGATGGTTATACTGGCTCGGAGTAAGGAAAGACATCCTCAACAAAACGACATCTTGAGAAATAAAAACGTCACTTGTTCCCAAGTCAAACACACGCCATCCTTTCTTATTATAAGGATATCCCAAGAACATACACTTCCTACTTCGGGATGCAAATTTATCTATAGGTTTTGGCCTAGGACAGGCATAACAAAGGCAACCAAAAACCTACAAATGATCATAATAAGGAATAGTTTGAATCAGCTTTTCATGGGGTGTCTTGCCATCAAGTAAGGGAGTAGGAGTGCAGTTTATCAAGTGTGCAGCGGTAAGGACACATTCTCCCCAAACTTTGCTGGAAGGTTAGCGTGAAACCTTAAAGCACGTCCTATATTCAATACATGCCCATGTTTTCTTTAAAATCTACCGTTTTGTTGAGGTGTATCAACACATGACATCTGATGTAAGATCCCCAAATTCTCATATAATTTCACCAAACTACTCTCGTGAAATTCTGTACCATTATCAATGCAAAAAATCTTTACAGTTTTCTGAAATTGAGTTTCCACCATAGCAAAAAAAATTTCACTAGTTTAATTGTTTCGCTTTTCTCCACCATCAAATAGACCCAAACAGCCTACTAAAATCATCGATTATGGTCACGAAATAATGTGCACCTGTCAAAACACACTTCAAAACAGGCAGAACTTTTATAATCACTGATTGGAAACACACTTCAAGTTCGATTAGCAAGAAAACGACCAAATTTTTAATCTTACTACCATTACAATTACTCGCAATAGTCGGTAAAGATAAATTCCAACTTGATGGGTGACTTAGTCGTCTGTGCCATAACTCCACAATCTCCTTGGTACTGACAACAAAAACAATACTCGAAAGAAACTTGTAAATATACACCCCATCTTGTTGCTCACACAATCTAATCGGTGTCATTAAGGCAAGGTCCTGTATCACACAAAATTCATTAGTGAGATTGCTACATGATTTTTCCCACAGATTAATTGTGCCAAAGAAAGTAAATTGCAATTTAATTTAGGCACATATAACAAGTTGTGACCAACAAAATTAGGACCCAAAGATACATGACCCCTTTTAACAGTAGACATCTGGACTCCGTCAGATAATCTGACCGGACAAGGAATAATATTCTAAACTTTTGTCAATACATCAAGATGACCAGTCATTTGACACGACACTCCGCTATCAATTAACCAAGTGGGAGAGGCTTCACCTTTACTAGAGAGCTCTTCACTACCTGACTTTGATGGTTCGATGAGAGAGAGAAGGTGTTGAATTTGATCAGGTGTCAACATAGGAATAATCGATGCTATACTGGACGAACTAGCTGCATAGTTCACCCCCTTGGCGCCTGTGCGATGTGTGCAGTAGCCACTGGTGATGTGCATTTACCTCGACCTTTCCCTTTGGCTTTTTTGCCCTTCTGCCTAGGACGCCCATGGAGTTGGTAGCATGTTGTGATGTCGTGATTACTTTTTCACAATGCCCACATACAAGGCGATCACCTTGCTTTGAAAATTCACCTGAAACAAATCGTGAAGATGTAGTTTGATTTCCTTTTAGTGGGGAAATCTGCACTGCATATCCCACGTCATCCACTTTTTCATCCTGGTAGCAAATAATTGCTTTATGTGTTTGCTCTTATGTGGTCATGGAGTAAACACGATTTATTGAAGGTAACAGTGAGCTGTTCAGAATTTGACTTCTTAAATTCCCATACGCCTGGTTATCTAGGCCCATGAGAAATTGGTATTCCCGATCTTTTTCAGTTTCTTCAGTCATAAATTTTAGCACCGTACACTTGTCACCACACTCACACACTGGGATCGACCTACTACTATCCAATTTGTCCCACACTCCTCTGAGTTTAGTGTAATTGGTCCCATGGATGTCCGTTGCGCCTTGATGATAGGAAGGCTTGATTTCAACTGATATTGACGAGGAACATTTTCAATGGCATAACGTTCTGCTATATCATCCCACAATTCCTTTGTTGTCTCAAAATAAGGAATACTCGACTAGAGTTGCAGGTCAAAAGTATTATGTATCCATTCATTATTCATGAAGTTACATACCTACCAAGCTTAAGCCTCTTTCAAATCACTTTCTGGCGACGTTTTGATCGAGCCGTTTATGAAGGTCAATTTGTTCTTGGCCTTCAAACCATTCTTCATCGCCTTCGACCAATTATCATAATTGGATTTACCTCGCAAGACCACGTTCATCAAAAGAAGACCTGGATTATCTAAGGACTGAACAAAAAATGGTGAACAGGGATCTGAGACCTCAAGGGTTTTGCTCTATTCACTGTTCTTGGCCATGGTTGATTTTGTGCTAGAGGTGGCTGTTAGGCGGCATAAAGGTGTCGGTAATTGCAATGGATAGGCGGTTAAGAATATTAGGTTTTTCTAGGTTGACTTCATGCTAGAGGTGGCTGTTAGGTAGTAGAAAGGTGTCGGTAATTGTAATGGAGGGGTGGTTAAAAATATTAGGGTTTTTCAAGAAAATCGTAGAAATGTCAATGGCCCAGGCTTCCATTTATTTTTTTAAGAAAAATCTTCTAAAACGATGTCATTTTAGACAAACTACATTATTTTGGAAATAACGGACTGGGCCAAGCAATGGCCTAGTCAACCCGGGTCGGGCCGAGCCAGTTTTGCCATTCTTAAGAAAACGCTCTAATACCATGTCAAGTTTTGAGAAAATTTAACTTGCGTATTTCACTAACTATCAAGGCCTTAAATAGCCGTGCAAAGTTACAAAGTAACATATCATAACTGAAGATTACAGAAGATTACATAAATATATATACAATAAATACAGTGATATGTGCAGCAAATATATTACTAACACATCTCTTCAGAGAATCATACGTCTGTTAAATATATTTGAAGGCTGGTCGGGTCTTACCATAAACATGGCCAAAGAGCAGTCTGCATTTATATAAATATGTGCGTAACCCTAACGACTTCAGGAGAATTACTGGACTTAGCCTTAGTCCAGTCCCTTTTCGATATTTGGGTGTCCCTGTTCTAATCTTCAAACCTAAACTCCAAGACTGTCTACCTCTTATTGAAAAACTGAAATCAAGAATCTCGGCCTAGCAGAATCGTTTCTGATCTTATGCAGCCCGCCTTACTCTCATTATTTCGGTTCTTAATAGTTTGCATATTCACTGGACTGTTCATGTCGCTTTGCCAAAAATGAAAAGTTATCAAAGAGATGGATAGAGTTATGAAGTCATTTCTTTGGTCTGGCACAGTGGGTAACTCCAAGAGGGCTAGAGTTAAATTGCCTGAGGTAACTCTTCCTAAACGTTAAGGTAGGTTATTAGGCATTATTTCCATTTCAGCTTTTCAAAATGTTTCAATCTTTAAAAAGTCGTGGAGGTTATATACGGATTGTATTGCTCTTTGGACCAAATGGATACATGAATATTATCTCAAGACATCAAATTTTTGGCAAGCTGATTTTTCGAGGGAGGGATATTGGATCTTGAGGCAAATGATGAAATTGCGGTGCATTATCTACCCCTGTATCAAACACAAAATCGACAATGGAGCTCAAATTTGTGTTTGTTACGATAATTGGTTCGATATCAGCCCTCTTTCGCAAATTCCGTCTTTTTTTAACTTGCGGAATAGAATGACTTCCAGCCTAAAGGTCTCGTCCCTGATTGTCAATGGCGTATGGCATGGACACTTCCGAGGTTTCCAATTTCTAGTACCTTTTCTCCCTCCTCTTCAACATGGAAAGACTGAGGATACTATCTCCTAGAGTCTTCTCTAGAATGGAGTATTTTCTAATCAATCCAGCTACAAGCTTTTCTCTGCTCCACTGCCTATGGTTCCCTGGTTTCATTTTCTCTGGAAAATTTCACTCCGTCCAAAAGCTACATTCATCGCATGGTTAGCCATTAAAAACCAACTACATACTTGTAGTCAGTTGAGTGGAATTGTGGATGGCACTTGTGTCTTATGCGGTAATGCTACTGAAACCCGTGATCATCTGCTTTTTATGTGTAACTTTTCCGGTGCAATCTGGAGTCCTCTCCTTCATTTGTTGCCTATTCAATGTGGTAGCTTCGAATGGGACTCTGTGTTGAACTGGGTGATTAACTTTTCCGGTGCAATCTCATGCTCTATTGATCAGTGCTTCTTTTACCGTCTCAGTTTATCGCATTTGGCGAGAAAGAAACAACTGACGTTTTGCCGATAAGAGGGAGGATAAATACAAGGTCGCTGACAAAATACTTAACGCAATTCGTTTTCACATATATGCCAAGAATCTCCAGCATCTCCTTTCCATCGAAATGAAACGCACATGGTTACTTTAACAGCGTAGTTTTCTGCAAATATCCATAGGCTTTGTATTCTTTGTCCGTTTGGTAAATACTTGTTGGCTTAAAGCCTTGGACTCATCTCTTTAGTTGTAACAGTTCCCACTATAGCAATATAGATTTATTAAAATTAAAAAAAAAAGAATGTCAACAAAGAGATTTAGTGGTACTGACAATTACTAAATTTTAATTAAAATAAAATCAAATCGTAGGTTTTATTTAATTTTTATTGCAACAAATTCCATTTGTCTTGTTAATCTAGTTTGATGTGGCCATATCACATATTAATAGATTTTAACTCATCAAATAAGTGATATTTTTTAATTAATTCTTTTGTTCATAGTTATATTGAAAATCTTCCTAAAATTTATATTATTTTTCCAGTGATTACCCTAATATTGCCATTATAGTACTCCCGAAACTCGGTATGAACAATCAATTTGGTTTCGCTGTCTCATTTGTTTCGATTTGGAAGCAACTGCTACTGTTAAGCTCTGTAGTCCCATCATGCATGCCCATCCTAATGATGATGTTACTGAAGGTCTGGACTCCCATTCCATAGGTTTTCCATTTTTCTTTTTTCTCGGATTTCCACTTCCTATTTAATTTCTTTTTGTTATTGCAGTCACACGCATGGGTGCGTCATGTCTCGTGATTATTTGTCCCGACCCTAACTCTCGATTAAGGCTCACATTCACTTCTGCTATGCTTTTACTTAATTCCAAATTGTTGTTCATGCCAGCGGACCAGGTGACTAAGAATAAATAGACGTCTACCACTGGTATTACATTTCAAATACGGGAAATACTTTGTGACTCGCCAGTTCTGGCTCTCCATATCCATAGTTTGCAAGTATCAGTTAGAATAAAATAATAATAGTAAATGTTATATTAATTGATAAACAAAATAATAGTTGATAAGGTAAAGTTAAATATATCAATTAACTAAAAAACAAGTTGTTACTTCAATAAATAATTTTTTTACTTGTTTTCTCCATCATTTTGTTAAATTTAAAGACGGAAACTCAACTCTTTTCTACAATATAAGTTTGTAATTATTTATTTGTTTATTTTGATATTGTCACATATAATGAAATACTATTTATGTGCTATTTAACAAGTAAGAACATCAACAAGCTATAAAAAACTATTTTCACGCCATTTATTTTTTTCCTAGGAAGATTATAATGGTTCAATTAAGGTATATATGTTTTGAAATTTTATCATAATCAGGTATCGTAAGTCCTATATGTAAAGACATTTGTTGTAAAATGCAAAACAAAATATAGTGATTAGCATGGCTTAACTTGAATGGTATTTACGTAGAGCAAAAGTTAGCGTAATGAGATGAGAAGAATAGTTTGAAAAGAAAATCAGGAAGAAGATTATCCCTATTTGAGCGCTCAATCATTTGGGCAATACTTCCATTTGATATGTACTATAATGTATGCAAATATCCTACCAGAAATTAATACAAGCAGTACTATGTTTCATTACATTCCAGATCACACTTATGTATAAAATTATCATAACTCATTTAAAATAACTAACAACTTCACTTATATATAGGAATACTCTGTTTAATTACAAAAATTACTGTACTTTGATACAAAATATACCCAGATATAATACATGTATTACTAGTCGGATGTACAAAAAAAAAAAAAACTATTATCATTAAAAGTAATTAAAAAAAGAGAATATCATGAATAAATACAAAGAATATCATGCATCAATATAAATATACTAGGAGACTATACAAATAATACCACAAATGTACAAAAAAAGGGACCAAAATTCATTATAGATAAGTAACATATACACCTTAAAAACAGTATACCATGATTCAGCCTAAAGAATATTATGCCTTAATTGAAACTGTATTAGGACATTACACATCTAATACCATACTTGTGTACTAAAAATCCATACCAATATTCATTACAGTAATACGAACACTTTAAAATGAGAATAATATGACTAAGTCCAAAAAATATCATGTCTCGATACAAAATCTACTAGGACACTAAACATATAATAACAAGCCTTTGTACCAAAAAAAAAAAGCAGCATTCATTACAAAATAAGTAATATATTCACTTTAAAATTGGAATACCATGATTGAGTACAAAGAAAATAATGCCTCAATACAAACTATATTGGGAGACTATACATTGAATATCATACCTATGCGTAAAAACCCATACCATCATTCATTACAAATTAGTAATACTTACACTTTAAAATAGAATACCATAATTGAGTGTAATGAATATTATGTCTCACTATGTACTATACCAAGATTCGATACAAACTATACTATGAAAATATATATCCAATAATACGGTTATGTATAAAAAATATCTTCATTTATTACATTTAAGTAATACCTACACTTTAAATATGAGAATACCATGACTAAGTATGAAAAATATCAAGCGTCAATGCTCACTATTCTATAACTATATACATCCCATACTATACGTACTGACAAAAAAATCCATCATTTATTTACAAATTAGTAAAACATTCACTTATCTAAAGGAAATCTGTGAAGAAATGAATTGTTATATGTCCCGTTTCAAGTTATCTCCATTAAAAATTTTGTTAGACATTTGCATAGTCAACCATGTTCATGATAGAAAATTTTAAAGAATAATGTGAAGAACATAGATTGAGATATAATCATATAGCAAATCGTGTCCACTAAAGTTTTTATTAAACACAATTAAATACAAATTCGTATTGTCAACCATTTTCATATTAAAATTTTTGAAGAGATAATGTGAAGAACATGGATTGACATATGCTTGGGTGCCAAATCATTTCCATTAAAGATTTTGTTAGACATAATTAACTACATAGTCATATGGTCAACCATGTTCATATTAGAATTTTTGAATGGACTATATGAAGGATACAAGTTGGCATGTATCTGCACATAACATCATGTCTATTATTTGTATTTTTGGACATAGTTAACTGTATGACCATGTGGCTAATTATGTTTATATTTGAATTTCTAAAGGGTCATTATGAACAACACATAATGGCGCACTCTTGTATACTAGATTGTTTCCTTTTTAGGTATTCTTAGGCAAGGTTAACTATACACCAGTATGGTAATTCGTATTCATGTTTTAATTTATTAAAGGATAATGTGAAGGAAGTAGATTGGAATATACCCAATGTATAAAATTGTGTCCAATGTTAATATTCTTGGTCATGGTTAACTACACAATTATGTGGTCAACTTTATTCATGTATACAATTTGTGAAGGAATATTATGAAGGACATGGAATGGATACTCTTATGTATAAAATCATATGCTTTGTATGTATTCTTGAACGTGGTTAAACTTATATCTATGTAGTTAAGTACCTTCAATTTTAGTCTTTATAATCGATCCATACATATGTTAATAGGTTTAAGTTTATATATTATGTCTAATTTGGGGTTACTTTAATTTTTATACAATATTAATTATTAAATCAAATAAATGAATTCACAGTTATTGAAAACACAAGAACCCAATATGGTTCACGTGATTGCGAAACCAAAATTGTCACTCTAGACCTGAAATTCACCAACAATGAACAATCAAGTGTTGGAACCCTAACCCTAACCCTAACCCTAGATCTGAATCATTCAGCTTTCTTTCCTTCCATCCTCCATTCAGGTACCCTTGTCCATCATTTTCCTCTTTTTTTACAGCATTATTCTTCCTTTGATGACCTACAAAACAAAACATCAATTGATTAAATTGGTTTCCAAATCTAAAATAGAGACTGATTTCCCACCACTACCCTCTACCACTCTACTAGCTACTTCCCTAAATCTTCATTCTTCTCCCTCATCCCCTGCTTAACCTTCTGTAACTCTCTCCTCCTTTCCATCCCTTTCTACAACTATTCCTCCCTCAACCTCTTCCATTCCTCCTAAACCTTCTGCTCCATTTGTCAGTGAATTCCAACATTTTAAAAGGGGCTAGAAAGACCTAGAAAGAAGTTGTGGGTGACAATTATGACTCTTCCTTGATTTACATTCCACTTGTTGAGATTGAAGGAAAACTAATGGTGGTTCCTAATCTAGACATTCTGCAGGAAGGAGCTAGGATATGGGAAGCTGCTTTTGTTGGTTTTTTCATAGATAAAGGCCTACTTTTCAGTGATACAAGCATGGACCCAGAGAAACTGGAAAGGGAGAGGTCTAATGGAAATTATGCTAACTGAGGAGGATAACTTAATCTTTACCTTCTCCTCAAAATCGGAAGCTCAAAAGGTAATTGAAGAAGGCCCTTGGCACATCTCTCAACTTCCTTTATTTATTCAAAATTGGTAACCGGGCATGGAATTAGAAAAAATTAGATTGAAAAACATTCCACTATAGGTGAATATCTATAACATTCCTTTGGAATATTAGTTAACTAAGGGTTTTGAGTATGCTAGCTAATTACTTAGGAAAATCAATTTGTATGGATGAAAGCACTGCGTTGAGGAAAAGGGTTAGATTTGAACAATTATATTTGAGTATGGATATTTCTAAGGAAATGAAAGACAACATCCCCATCCTAAGGTTGGAAAATGAACATTCTCTCAGAGAGGATAAAGTTATGGTTACGTACCAATGGAAACCTTCTCTAAAAGCACAAGGCAAAGAATGGAAACCTACAGGGAGAGTTTTCACTATAGGAGACTATTGGGAGGTGATGGGTATGGAAAAGATTAATTCAGAAGACAACAAAGATTGGGAGGAAGTAGAACAAGTATTAGATAATCATGAAACAGTTCAGGTTGATAAGGATTCACCTAAAAATGGGGAGAGTATTCAAGAGGAAAATAATTTATATTCAGTTCAGCAGGGAGGAGTTCTTCAGAATCCATCGAGTGATTTAAATAAGTCACTAAAGAGTAAGAGGGAGAATGAAATGGAAATTAGTGAGATTAATCCAAGCGAGAGACTCCATGATATCCAACAGAATGAGTAAAACTAACAGAAGGCTGAACTACAGAGTGGAGTTACTCAAGAGGAACAATTTGAACAGGTTATCTCTCAGAAAAGCAACAGGAATAGTACGAAAGGCTCCAAAAGGAAAAGTAATCTCTTATGACCCTGATTGTTTGGAATGTAAGAGGAATAAACAACTCTTCTAAGCTTAATGCAGTAAGGGATTTTGTTCAAAAGGAAAAGCCTTTGTTATTTTGTTTATTGGAAACTAAAATTAGAGAAGTAAATTTGAATAAACTAAGTTGTTTGGGTAGCAAATGACAGTTTCTCACAAACCACTAATGTCATGCCTATAGAAGGATTATTATTGTTTATGATGGTAATTTTTTGGAAGTGAAGGTTCTAGAAACTAGTCAGTAATTTATCCACGCAAAGCTTAACTTCAAAATGAAAAATTCTTGTGCTTTAGCTACTTTTGTCTACAATTTTATCACATTGTTTCAAAGAACTAAGCTCTAGACTTCTCTTTGAAGACTCAAGGCATCAGTTGGTGTTCCATGGTTAGTTAGCGGGGACATTAACACCACTCTTTTCAAATCAGAGGTGGAAGGAAACTGTAACCTACTCAACTACACTTCTGATATGTTCGATTGTATGCAGGATGTGGAATTAATAGATTTAAAATTTGAAGGTCATAGGTTTACTTGGTCCAACAAACATAACTCTAATTGGCACATCAAGGAAAAGCTGGATAGCGCAATGGTTAATGTGGAATGGTTAAATACTTTTTTAGGAAGCTCAGGCAATTTCCTAGACCCAGGAATTTCTGATCATACCCCTATAAAGGTTAAAAACTTGTTTACAACTACTAGAATCCATCATCCTTTCAGATTTAACAATTTTCTAGTAAATATGGAGGGCTTTCAAAAGAAATTATAAATGGTTTGGAGTATGAGATCTATGGTTCTAAGTAGTACATTTGCTTGCAAAAGCTCAAGACTATTAAACAGGAATTGAAGATGCTAAATTTAAAGAGAGGTCAAAACTCCTCAAAGGAGATAGAAACAGGAAGAAACAAGCTTTCAGTAATTCAGAAATCTTCAGATTTTACTCTAGCTATAGCTGAAAAGGAAACCCTTACAGTCTGTTTGGTTACTGTCTCTAATATGCAGAGATGGAACGAGACGAAAATTTGGAGATGGAACAGAACAGAAATTAGAGACAGTGAGCTGTTTGGTTGTGATGGACATAACAGAAACAATTGTCTCCATCTTGAGGATAGAAATATGTTTGGTTGTAGGGGACAAAACATAAAAACAGTGGCTATGACGAAAATGCCCCTACAGTATAATATGATTAGAAATATGTAATTTATTGATTATTTTATAATTGTATCAAT
>JANQAP020020855.1:0-10855 GCA_026874005.2 Erythroxylum coriaceum | reverse complement strand
TAATCTAGATGTGATGCATATTGAAAAAAATATTTTTGACAATTTGTTCAATACCATAATGAACATTAAAGGGAGGATAAAAGTTGAAAAGTCTAAAGTTTCTCGATGGTTATGCTTCAAACTTGGCAAGATGTGTCGACATGAGAAAGTATAAATTATTTGGGATGAAAGTCATGATTGTCATGTGTTTATGCAAAGGCTAATTCCAATTACATTTCTAGAGTTGCTACCGAATAAGGTTTGAGAAGTAATAACAGATTAAGTTTGTTCAAAAGCTTAACATCATCTGAAATCAAGTTGGCTGAAATGGAAAAACTAAAAAGTGAAATTCCAGTAATTTTGTGCAAGTTAAAAGGGATATTTCCTCCAAGCTTTTTTGACTGTATGGAGCATCTACCTGTCCATTTAGTACACAAGGCTAAACTAGCTGGTCTAGTTCAATATCGTTGGATGTATCCATTTGAGAGGTGATTCAACAAAAATGATTATAATTGAAGGCATAGCATGTTTTAATAACTAAATTGAACTAACCCTATTCACTCATATAGGTATTTGCATCACTTGAAGAAAAATGTGAAGAATAAGGCTAGAGTTGAAGGTTCGATATGTAATGCTTATTTAGTGGAGGAGGCTAGTACATTTTGTTCACATTATTTTAAGCCGCACGTTCACATAAGAGAAAGAAAAGTTTCCTTGTAATGACGATGGGGAGGAACTAGTGATGCTGATGGTAAGTTATCTATTTTCACATATCCTAGACGAACATATGAACGTTCAACAAGAACAATTTTAACAGAGGAAGAAATTGAGGTTGCCTATGGTTACATTTTATTGAACTGTCAAGAGGTTCAACCTTTCGTGCAGTAAGTATCAAGTGATTATTTTGATTTTAAAATTTAGTGTTATTTATAACTGAAATACATAATAATATTTTTAGATTATACGAGGAATTGTTATATGAGCTCATGCCCGACAAATCACAGGATGATATCAATAAAGAAGTTAGAAGACACTTTCCTCGATGGTTCGAGCAATATGTAAGTTTTTACTTACAAATATTGAAATGATTGAATTATAAGATTTAAGTGTTCAAATGACATTATACTGTTTAATATGATATTTTCTTTTCTGTAGGCCTTAGAAAATCCAATAGAGAACAAGTTCATATCTGATCTTGCGAAAAGACCTTTACGAACTGTTAAATCATATCCGGTGTATTTCGTTAATGGATACAAATATCATACAGAATATCATAGTCATAGTATGGCAACAATAAATAGTGGAGTTTGTATACGGGAAGAATTGATGGATTACTATGGCAAAATTATTGAGATACTTGAAATTGAGTACCCTATATTGCCAATAAAGCGAAGTGTGATATTTAAGTGTGACTGGTTTGATCCAACTCCAAATGTTGTTACAAAGGTGCATAGCTGATACAATCTAGTTGAAATCAACAAGCGAAGAAGATTTCAACATTTTGAACCTTTCGTGTTGGCAATGCAAGCGATCCAGGTATATTATGTCCCTTTTCTCAGCTTATGACAAGATAAGTCAAATTGGTTGGCTGTTTGCAAAGTTAAACCTAGAAGTGTTTTTGAATCACGTGGAAAAGGAGAACAACGAATTGAAAATGAAGCATTTCAGGAAGATGCTTATGAAATAAATACATCTGTCGTATATGAGGATAATGAACCTTTGAACAATCCATGCAATGAATATGTTGAAATTTTATCTAGAGAGGATGAGAAGGGCCAGAGATTTGATGAAGAGCCTAAGTTTGATTCAAATTCTTCAAAACAAGAAGATGATTTTGATTTACAATTAAATGACGATAGCGATTAATTTGTGTTTATAATTGAATATTATATTCAACAAATCAATTATTTCTTTTTCAATATATTGTATAAAATATTGAAATCAAATTGTAATATTTCTACAAAATTTAATCAAATATTAATTTTAAGTTGAAATATGCCACCAAAGAGAAGATAGGATATGATACGACTAAGATTCAGACCACAATTCGAAGGTACTTATTGTACAGGTGAAGCATCTCATAGTGTAGCAGCTGTAGCTGAATCACCTCCTCCCCCTCCACCTACTACACTTGTAAATGAGGCATCACCTTTCGTACCTACTGCTACATCATCCACCACCCTTACATCATTCACTACCTCTATACCGACAGAGATATCAAAGGTAAATAATGCGAATGAAGGAGACAGCTGCCAACCTAGAGTTGAGGGACCCGATAGAAGAACTTACATCACAATTGTCAATAATATGTAAGTAAAAATACATGAAATGTTATATGTTTATAATTAAGTTATAGATTTAAATTTTAAAAATGGAATAAATTTATTTTTTTTTATATTAAGTTATTTCGATCTGGATTGTGCTCAAAAAACATGACATCGAAATTTAAGGAGAAGATTGATCTTGAGGGTTAATATGGAATAATATCTCTCAAGAGATAAAGGAATTTTATTATCACGAGTTTGAGGTACAAAAAAATTATTATTTTCTTTTTTAATTAATAGTTTTATACATTAATTAGATAAATATAATTACATCATAAGTATTTATCGAATGCTTTTCCTTTTGTTTTAGAAACAATTTTTTTGGGATTCTCAATTTGATGCGATCATCTATTGAGTATGGGAGAGACGAGCACGTACACGTTATCAAGACTTTGTTGCTGCGATACACAGGGTTGGTGTACGACCGCCTTACATTTCTGAAGAAATATGGAGTCGTTGGCAGCAGTATTGGACATCACCTGAGGCAATGTCCACTTCAGAGCGTAATTTGGCCAACAGATATGGAGGATCGAGGGGAGAGAGTCTTCCCGTACATACGAGAGGATCTATTACCCACCACGAGTATGCAGAGATACTTGTAAGTATCTACACTTTACATTTATATTCATTTCTTTTCTTTGTTGTATTTCAATTGAATTTGATGTGTGAATTTTGAAATGAAAATATGTGTTTCTTGTTAAAAATGATAATGTTATAAATGTCTGGTGCCATATATGGCTGTGTTATTGAGTTATTTTCTTTGTTCAATAGAGGGTAGATATAAAAAAAATAGAGAAAAATCTGTCGAAATTTTTATAAATTCTAGTACACTTATAACATTTGATTCTTATGCATGAAAAGTCTATGGGCATGAGGCCTACACCCCGTCAGCTCTTTTTGCACACTCACGCTAAGAAGCATGACGGTGTGATATTCGTCAACAGCCGTTGTAGAAAATTAAATGTATGTGAAATTTATGGTTTAATATTAATGCTTAATAATTATCACTTACTTACTAATATAAACATTGCCTTCTGATAGGACCAAATACAAGAAAACATTCAACGACAGTCTCAGCAGTCTGAAGATGTTGATGAGACTGAAACTTATCTTCATGCAGTGGGTGGTAGGGATCGTCGTGGGAGGATATTTGGCTTAGGTTCATCTGCGAACACATATTATTCGCAATCCTCTACGTCTAGTACAATAGCATCTAGTAGGCGCTCTACAACCAATGAAGTGCAAGAGTTTCAGAGCATAGTGTAGACATTGGCAACTCAATTGCAACAATCGATGGAGAACATAGCTCAGCTCCGCAAAGAGGTAGATCAGTTGAAGGGTAGGGGTAGCACCTCATCGCACCAATCAGAGCATCCGCCGTCACCAGATGAATAGTATACTTTTGGTCATTTAATTTGAATTATAAATATTTATTATGTACAATGTAATGTTTTTATAATCAATTATGATATTTTTAACTTTATATCATCAATCAAATTTCTGTCTAAACAAATTAAATGTATACTATTAAATTCATAACTGTTTAAATTATGCATCAACTATAACATCAACAAATAAAAATTATTGACGTATATTTTTTCTAGAAAATTTTCTAGTTGATTCACCGACTGAAGTTTGTCGTTTCGTCGGTAAATCAATTGCATTTACCGACGAAAATGACTAACCATCAGTAATCACAGACGGAATAACCAATTTCGTCGCGAAATTTATCAACGGACAAATAGACTACCGTCAGTAAAATTATCGATAGAACAAACATAACCGTCGGTAACGTTTTAACAAACTTATCAACAGAAAGGAGCAAACCGTAGGTACATCTGCCTACAGAATAACATCGTCTGTCAGTAAATTTACTAATGGTCAAAATAAATCGTTGGTATATTTACCGACGATTAATGTTCTGTCGGTAAATTTACTGACGGAATCCCTACTTTTCGTCGGTAATTATTAGCTATGGCTGTTTCTACGATGCCTTTGTCCATTAGTAAAGTCCGTAGCTAAACTTATTTACCGATGGAATGTTTATGTTTTCCATCGGTAATTTCTGTCGCAAAATGACATTTTTCTTATAGTGTAGTATCTTAGGCTTCTGTCATGATCGTGGCCCATATGCCATAATCGTGGGCTAGTTCTAATGCTTCTGTCATGACCGTGGCCTATTGTGCCACGATCGTGGGCCGTTGTTTAGGCCTGTATGTCTCTAAAACTTCTCCGTTCTTTGATGTTGACCCTAAAATACTAACAAACACATCAAGGTACCTCAAAAACATAATATTTAAGCTCAAAAACTTGACTAACCCATAAAAAACACTTAAACATAATTAATTAACAAACTAACACAATTCTAACCTAAACACATGCTAAACGATTAAATTAACACTTAAATATATAACAAACTAAGCCCTAAAATATGATGCAATTCACACTTATCACCTTTACCCATAAACACCAACAACTCCCAGCTAGCTGTACCCTCTATCACCTCCGGCATTGCTGGTTCTTCTGTTGAGCAAAATGTATAGATAAACCAAGTTCGAAAGATATAGGTTTAGGTTGTCAAAGATCCAAAGCCTAAGATGAAGCTGAAATTCTTTCCACAGAGTGAGGTGGCAGATTGGCAAATTGTATCTCAATTTATTAAGGTTCTAAAGGCTGGTGCAAGTAGTTACACATCGACCTTATTGGGTTTCCATGGCATGTGCTTAATAAACCCTTACTTCTTCAACTTTGGAGGCTAGATATCAAGCTTAAAGAGCTCAAACAATAAAATATACCAATATGGATATCCATTCATGAAGTACCTTTGGAGCATTGGACAATAAGCGAGTTGAGTCACCTAACAAGTTATGTTAGTAAGCCTATATCAATGGATTAAGCCATTGTTGAAACAAAAAGAATTAATTTTGTAAGAATGTGTGTTCTTGTTACTGCTATGGATGAATTACCTGAAGTAATACCTTTCATAAGACTCAATGAAGAGTTGTAACCTATGGAAGACTAGCTCAAGGTATCTTATGCACAACCTGTGGTCAAAAAAACTTAGTGACCGACAAGGAAAATATTCCTAATGGGTGACTTTTAGGAATTGATGGAGAATGAACAACTTAAATCAGTCCCAAACATTAATGATACCATGCACCTACAAGGTAGAAGCAAATGTGTGGGAGAGGATGTTGTGTTAGATGGCATTAAGAAAGCTAATGATTATTTAATTCTAGAAATAAATGTACAACCACTTGTTTTAGTCACGTCTAAGGAAAAATCATAAGCTAATTCTTTCCATAAAAAGAGTGATCATACCAATGGCATGGAAGGGCTTAGTTCTCATGTGGAATTAATGTCCAAAGCTCCTGATATGAAGGCCTTTCGTACTTGTTCAATCAGACCTGATGATACGTTAATTGTGAATGGGAGCTGCAGATTATGTAATGTGTGTCATGAAATATAATGAGGCTATAACAACAATCTCTAGCGTGGAAAACTTTAGTACATCAGTTACAGTTGGAGATGATCAAATGGTGTGTGAGTAGAATATCATGCAGTTACCAATGATGACAAATGTTGCTAATCATTTAGGCCCAAAGGTTGATCTTACTGATAATCAATGTGGCAATATAGATATACACTTTGAAACTGTGAATAGGAGGAGGTCCAATAGGAAAAAAGGACTCTAAATAAGGTACCTGATTAATGATAATTCTCATATGGAATGTTAGGGGTGTTAATACCCCCATTAAGAAGTTACTTATTAAGAATTTGGTTATCCATAATAAAGTTCAAGTGGCTGGTTTTTGGAGACAAGAATCCAAAAGGGAAGTGACAACTTACTTAAATATTTCCCAACTAGTTGGAAAGAGATCAGTAATCATAATATGCATCGAAATGGAAGAATAATTATACTTTATGATTCATCCATGGTTTTTACATGCATAACTTTCATGTCTGAGCAATTGATTAATCTAAAAATTTTAGATAACCATTGAATTCAGTTCATCTACATCTCCTTTGTGTATGCCTTTAATACATCTTACTAGAGAAGTTTTTTATGGAACCAGGTAAAGAACCTAGCATCATTTATTATGATTCCTTATATTATCATAGGGGATTTTAATTATATCTTGAAGTTGGAAGAGGCAGAAGGCCTTAGATCTACAACACTTTCTTGTTCTGAGTTAAGGAAATGCGTTGAAGAAGCTTAAGTGGTTGATATTCCAATTGGTGGTAATTATTTCTTATGGAGCAATAGGTAGCAAGGAATGAATTTCATTCAAAAAAAGCTTGATAGAAGCTTAGCTAACATTCAATGGACAAGATTTCTCTAAAGAGACCTTTTCGATTTAACAACTTTTTGTATGAGCTGGCAGATTTTGATGATGTTTTATGGAAAGCTTTGAGGGCAAGGATTTGGGTGACTAAGCAATATATCCTTTTTATGAAATTAAAGTTGATGAAGTTGGAAATGAAGACGCTATTCAGAAATTACATTATGATTCAACTCTTCATCACTATTATATTCAGCCAAAGTATCATCATTATCAAATAATCCATCCTCAATATATTCTTTATCTCTTTCTACTTCATTTTTTTCTAGTATTGTTAGACCACATGGCATTGTTAGGCCATATGAATTGAGAAAGGGTCTTCTCACTGTGACTCCTAGGCTTGGAGAATATTTTACCGATAAGTTTCATCGGAGCTGCATTATGGGTTTCCAGCCTATAAATCATCCTAGGGTTTATTATGCCTCAGATCATCCATAATTATAGGTGGATTTCTTATATTACTAGTCTGGAATTATGAAATACAAGTTCACTGATAAGACTTATCGAAGCTGTATCATGGGTATCCAGCCTATATACCATCCTAGGAGTTTATTATGCCTCAGGTCATTTATAAGAGATCAAACTCATTCCAATAAAATTTTGAACAACACACAAAATTGGGACTCTCCTTCCATTCACACAAAACCCAAACACAAATTCTTCTCTATTAAAGAAGTACATAAAAATTTAACAGAAGTTTGACGACTTAACTGGACAGATGGACAATCGAAGATGATGGTCGATAAACGACGAAGCTCTAAATAACATAATGATAATTGATTAGAAGTTGACATAATAAGTTTTAATTCAAACAAACAATGAAATTAAGCATGAAACTTGGACTTATCTTTTTCACGTTAACCTTGCCCGTTATTACATTTTTGTTAAGTTGCAATCCTACTTTATCAAATTTGATTTTTCACCAATATTTCTACTATGAGATCTACCTCCATAAAACCATTGAAATAATGCTAAACAAAATTAGCTAGGAGTCTCAACAAGCATCAATTTTGCAAAAATGTCATTAGAAACTTCTAGGAAGCATTAAAAATGAAAAAAAAACCCTAAGATTTGGAAATAATCATTGAAAATTTTCAAGCATGACTTAAGAAAATGCATTGGTACCATACCTAATTATTATGCAAATTCAAGATATTAAATATTTAAAACAAACGAATTAAAATAATTTAATGTTCTTGTAGTCTTATGTTGCCTTAAGGTAAAGTCATCTTATCATCTAAAGCATCAAGATTAAAGAATAATTTTATGGACATGGACATATAGCTACCACCCTCAAGTCATGAGCGTGGAAATTTAGGTAGAGGGAAAAGAAGTTACAAGAATCACAATTCAAAAATATAAAAGATGAAGAAGTGACTATTATCTTCCTCTTGGTTTTTAGTGGCAGCTATTCTTGCAGTTATGGATGCATCCAATCCAGTTTAAAACCTTAACTTATAAACAAAAAGGATTTGTACTTTTTCTCACTCACTCCTTTCATCTCTATTTTCGTTATCGCAATGACAAATAACTTAATATCATTTCTGTCAACTTTCTTCATGTCCTTTATAGAACTTTCATCGAGCACTTCATAAGCTTCATAAATTCATCCCTAACTAATAACAAAACCATTGTCTTTTTCCATTGTTCACCCACACTAACACATTCAAACAAATAATGAATCATTAACAATCAAAATAAAGGTAGAAAGCTCAAACCACATCAGCAAAACTGATGATCATAAAAGCATTTAACAATAACAATGAAAGTAGAAAAAAAAATCAAGAGCAAAGCGTAGATGACTAACCTTGATGGATGATTAACCAAAGATGATGGAAGTAGACAATGGAAGAAGATGGTGGAAGAAGAAATAAAGAAGAACGACGATGGAATAAGGAAATGACAAAAGAATAAAGGAAGAAGACAAAAACGATAGGGCAGGGGGCTTCGGTGTTTTAATTTAAATTGAAATGAAAATGATGTTGTTTTCATTTCATTTTTTAAAATGTTAAACCATTTGCCAACGATTTCAGAAAACGTCGCCAAATGTTAAACAATTAGAGATGATTCAAGGTAATCGTCGTCAATTGTTTACCCCTTTGGCAACAATTTTTCGTTACAATGTACATATTTGTCGACGAATTTAAAAAATCATCACCAATTCTTTTCATAGATATAGATTTTTATATTTGGCAAATTTTTTGTAATATGTTATTTTTATAAAATAGTATAGAATTTATATGTAATAGATAGAGTTTAGTGACACCAAATAAAATTGTCAAATCATATATTTTAAAAAACATTAATAAAAAATTTAAATTTATGTCATATAAATTAATTTTGTGTTTGTAGTTTTATAAATTGGAAGAAATGAAATTGTTGTTAACTAAATTTATTTTTAGACTTACAATCATTGTCAATAATATTAAATTTGATTTTTAAGAATATGATATTAATATGTAATTTCGATTTCCATTTTTTACTATATTGCAATAAATATAATTATATATGGTGATTAATTATGAATCTATAGATAATAATTGTATCTAGTATAATGATTTATAAATGTATAGATAAATTTCTCATATCTTACTTATGTAATATATTAGTATATTTAATCATAATTCTCTATTTATTATATGTAAATTTGGTACTGTTATACAAAATTTATATATTATATATAATTTTGCCAACAAAGGTCAAGCCAAATTATAATGGGCCACCATTTGGCGACAGTTTTCTAAATCGTCACCAAATGGTATATTTTTTCAAAAATTTGAAAACGACATCGTTTTGTTTAACAACAAACGACGTCATTTTTTTACTAGGTTATTAACACCAAAATGAAGCTCTCTTTGTTTTCATGTTAGCTATTGAATTTCCTCTTAGTTCACCATTGAAGAAGCATCGTCTCCTTTGTTGTGGTTATCTCCTGTGTTGTGATCGTCACTGTCGAAGAAGTGTCATATCCTGTGTTGGTACTATTTTTCTTTTCTATTTTTAAGAACCCTCCTTATTGTGCTGTATTTTTTTGCTACGTTTTGAAGTTTATATGGGTTTATGTTTGTAGTTTTATGGTGTATGGGTTTTTGTTTGTGGTTGTGTTTGGAAGATGGTGAATTGTGATTCTGTGTTGGTTGTTTATGGGTTGATCTTTTTTTTTCCACTTTTTATGCTTCTATGAGAAAAGCCTCCTAACTGTTTGATGAAAGGATTGTTAAAGTATTTAACTTTTGCAATGGATGTTTAAGTACTTCATTTTGTTTTCAACATTTAGCCTGTTTTCTTCTCCTATCTTCCTCCTCCTCCTCTCTCTCTCTCTCTCTGTCTCTCAACATTCTCTAAATAAGCTTTTTCTTCTCTTATCTTTTTTGTAAGTTTGTTATTATGTTTGTAGCTTAAGCTCTTTTATTACGTGTTCAATATATAAAAGTTTTTCCTGAGTATTACTCGATAGGATCAAGTGTATCCAGAACAAGAGAATTGATTCAAGTCTAATGTTGGAGTTGAGTTTTGTTGTTTTTATTCAAAATAAATAACAAGTTACTGAAAAGAATGTTATTTTTAGCATCTCTTAAAAAGAATGAACTTTTCCTTTTGTTGCTAGGATTTGTAGGGTAAAGTTCCATTCAATTTTGGATCAATTCATTCCTCCCCTAAGAATTTATGGGATTTGATTACTAACAAGCTGTTTGGAATGGTCTAAATTGAATTCAATTGTAGTATTGAATTCAATTCAACTGTTTGGAAACACAAAAAAGGGATGGATTCATGCTTGTAATTGAAACACATCTCCTTTATAAATTGAATTCACTCCTCTCAGCTCCACGCCCTATCTCCCCTTTCTTCTCTTCTCTGTTTACCAATTGCAAACCCTACATTAGGTTCTTCATTGTAAACTAGTTGGAAACTTTTTCTTTCCACCTGCTATATTCTCTATAATGTAATAATATAATTTTTGGTTTTATTCTACTTGATCTTTTCTGTGAGTTCGGTTGTAGTGTATTGTGACTTGTGAGTTTTAACTTTTAATAAAAATATGTTTAATTAAATTTGTAATTTTTATTTTAGTTATAAATTTTCTAATTTATGAATATGAAAAATTAAATGTTATTTTCTATTTTTATATAAGCATTTAACTCACTTAAAAAATTCTAATATTAAAATTAGCTATTTTATAATTTTAATTTTATAAAATAAAATTTCTCT
>JANQAP020020795.1:0-10858 GCA_026874005.2 Erythroxylum coriaceum | reverse complement strand
CTAATGATTATGAATCATTAGTCGCTACACATGAATTTCAACATAACAATTACGAATTATATCAAAATTCTAGCAATAGGTATACAATTAAACGCTTCAATGAATGCATTAAAATCATCCTTTCACAATACCCTATCAGTTCATACATAAATAATTGAACAATAACGAAAATCTAATTATCCATACACAAAACCCATATCAATTAACATATAATAAAACAATCAATTTCTAATGAGAGAAAGAAATAACAAAAATTGAAAAATACACTTAACCTGGGTCGTCAGTGTCAATGTCACCTTCGAACCAGCATCAGGACATTTACCTTCCATGAGTCTCCCAAGAAAAATCTTCAACCCCACATTGTAACCCTACCGAATAACCCTTTTGTCTCTTTTTCACTGTGCAACTCTCTTCTCTCGTTCACTATTCATTGAAGTGACAAATAAAGATAGTGGTTTTTGGTTCACCTTTACTATTCACTCACTTGTTTTCTCTCACGTCTAGCCGCAACTCTTCTCCATTTCTCTCAGCCACTAAGCCAAAATGCCTTCTCTTCACGCCCCCTACTGTTTTATTGATAGGACAATTTAACTTCAAAGTTTCTGGTCTAAGCTACTGTACACCTAAAATCTTTAGCCAGCTTATAGAAAATGTCTGTGTTTCTACAGACGTCCGCATGAAATGTAGACATTGTCTGCATTTTCACAAGTGGTCTGCGTGAACACAGACTGCGCTTTCTCTTAACTGCATCATCATTTCCTCTTCTCTTTATGTTGCTGCGTTTTCTCCATATTGTGCATGCATTTTGGTCTATTTATTTCCACCGCATGCACGTTCCACCTGGTTATTTGCATTTTATGCTTTCATTTTTCGTTTCTTCTTCTTGTCTTCTTTTCCTTGCTTCAAGAAAACAAGTGAGCATTAATCTTCAAAAAAATGGCCCAAATGTAGTACTTTCGACTCACTTTAATTTCTTTGCTTCCAAATTGTACCTAAATACATATATGAATTAAAGTGAGTATCTTAAGTATTTTCATATCATTAATCGCTAAATGTAGATGATTAAATGTATCAACAATTAAACAGATATTAAGCAGCTAGTAAACAAGGTGGTAGCTTACTAGAGGATAACCTGGTTCCTGTCGGAAGTGCATCTGCCTTTAATGATTAGGTGAGTCCAAGAATCGAAGAAGACTCTAATAGTGCTGCAAATATGGATAATAATGAGTCTAGTTATGTAGTGGGCAAGCAAGAATGTTGTTTACCTAAGCAGATTCTGATTCCTAATGTAAGTGAGACTATCATGGAGGCTCAACTGAATCTAAAGGCAGAAAATGAACCTGACAGAGGTGCAAATATGGATAATGTAGAAAAAATACAACATGTTCAACTGCTACAACATTTATAGTTTTCAAAATCCATCCTCCAATCATGAATATTATAAAGAATAAGATATTGTAAATATTCCAACTTAAGTTACTGAAATTTTGGATAGTGAAAACGAGGAAGCCTTATTGATGTAGAATTTTTTCAATGGCGATATTGCAGACTTTACACTACAAACTGGGAAATCCAAAAGGAGATCTACAAGGAACAAGTTGAGAAAGAAAAACAAAAGGGGTCTGCCCTAAAATGACAATCCACGTATGGAACATTAGATGGTTAAATGACCCTTTTAAAAGGTTTATGGTGAAGGAGTTAGTTAAAGAAAAACAGCCTTACTTAGTAGGATTGATTGAGACTATGATTAAAGAACCCGTTCAACATAAGGACCTTCACTTTTTAGGTGCTAATTGGAAGTTTTTTTCTAATCACCAAGCACATTACAATGGTAGGATCTTTTACTTTTATAATGCTGATATTATTAAAGTTAAAAAAAGTAGAGGAAAGTGATCATTTCATGCATTTATAGTGTCAATTTCATCATCAAAATCTTGATTTTGTTATCACTCTTATTTATTCTTCTAATTTCTGATTTCAAAGAAATAAACTATAGGCTGTTTTGAGAAGGTTACATTCCTTTATTAAGTTGCCTTGGATTGTTCGTGGTGTCTTTAACTGCACTTTAAACTCTAGGGAGACTGATGTTGGCAAAAAATTCTCAATTAGTGACACAAAAGAACTCTCATATTTGTTTAGCTCTATGGACTTATTAGATCTCTCATAAACTGATGGGCTATTCATATGGTTTAATAAATAGTCAAGAAGATGGTTCATTCCGAAAAAAACTTGATAGAACTATAGTGAATCCTCTATGGGAGACTCAAGTTCCTCAATCACATGTGCATTTTGGGGAAAATATTCTATCTGATCACGTATTCATGTCAACTTAGTGTTTTGCCCGAGTCAATAAGTATAGAGTTCCTTTTCATTACTTTAATGGTTTCGCTCCATTAGAAGGGTTCTTAAGCGTCATATTAGCATGCTAAAACCAAGAAGTGAAAGGCTTTAAAGCATTTTAACTTATGCGAAAACTGAGGAAGGTAAAAGATTCTCTTAAACTTCTTAGTTATGACCAATATACTAACCTTGCTAATCTCAAAATGAGACTCAGGATTGCTCAAGAGTGCCACTATGAAGCTCCTCTTAACATCGAATTGAGAACAGTTGAGGTTAATACACTGAAGGAATACCAGCAAGCCCTCACATTACAAAGTTCTTTCATGCAACTCTCCTTTCCAAACATAACAGAAATAATATTTCATAGCTGATGGATAGTTCGGGTAACACATAATTTGATCTGGATGCCCTTTTGGAATTAGCCAGAAATTTTTTACTGACTTACTGGGTAATGATAACTCTAAGCCTTTGATGTATAGTTAATTTACACCCTAATAAATCACTTGGCCCTTATGGATTCTCAGCTAGCTTCTTTCAAAAAACTTGGTATACAACAGGTTATTTTTTCACAGACACTATTCTAGAATATTTCTCTTCCTCTAAAATGTTGTTTGAAGTGAATCATACCTTTATATGTCTTGAGCCTAAAACGAAGTTGGATTTAACCGTGTCTAACTTCAGACTAATCTCATGTTGCAGTATTCTCTACAAAGTCATTGCAAAGCTTATTGTGGGCAAATTAAAGAGGATCTTTAAGGATGTTATTAACATCTCTCAAGGTGCTTTCATTTCGGAGAGGAACATAGATGACAATATATTACTTATCTAGTATCTGATCAGACATTATGCTATCGGTAAGAAAATGAATAATTGCTTATTAAAAATTGATTTATTTAAAGCGTTTGACACAATCAACTAGAACTTTTTACAAGTATGCTTAAAAACTATGATCTTCCCAAGTATCTTTGTATAGTGGATTATGTCTTGTATAAAATCTTCCTCCTCGGTGTATGACAATGGCCAACCATTCAAAATTTTGATACCACAAGACGTATAAGGTAGGGGGATCCCTTATCCCCCTACCACTTCACCATAGCTATAGAAGGACTGTCTAGGTTATTAAATAACCTCATTGTCACTAATGGAAGCTTCAAGTTCCATTATAATTGTGAAACTAGTAGACTCACTCACGTAATTTTTACTGAAAATCTTGTTCTTCTCTCTTAATTCGTGCCTAATTTTGTTATGCTGGTGATGAAAACCTTAAATTTGTCTTCCAAATGGACCAGACTGAAGATAAACCTTAAGAAAAGCAACCTATATCTATCGTTGGATGTGAGTGACAAGGAAATTATATATCATTTGACTGGTATGAGTCTCCTCCCCATTCATTTAAATATCTTAAGAGTACCCATTAACTCTTTCAAACCAAAATTCTCAAATTGCATTTCCTTATTGGAAAAGCTAAAAGGCAAGATAGGAAAGATAGTAAAACTACCATCTTTCCTATGCTGAAAGAGTGATGTTAATTGTATTTGCTATTTGTTCTTAATAGTATGCATATGCATTGGTCTACACACATTTCATTGCCTAAGAAGGTAATCAAGGAGGTAGATAGATTCTTAAAAACTTTCCTATGGTCTGGATCAACTGAAGACGCCAAGAAAGCTAAAGTAAAGTGGAGCGAGATCACTAAACCAAAGAATCAAGATGGATTAGGAATCATTTTAGTTTCTAGCATGCAGAAGGTTTTATTGAGCAAGAGGATTTGGAGACTTTTTATTGATCGTGGAGCTCTTTGGATTAAATGGATACTTGAGATCACTTCATTGCAAACTTCTAGTAGTTATCCCCATCTATTCATCATTCTTGGATATTCAAGTAATTATTGAATATGCGTAACTTTATCTACCCTTTTGTTAAACATATAGTCAGGCAGAATACATCTCTATGGTATGATAATTAGTCCTTAGCCAGTCCTCTTATCCACAGATCTGAGCTCTTACATCTACGACACATATTTCCTACCTCCTCCAAAGTCTCGATCATAATCTGTAATGGACAATAGCATGGTAGTTTCAGAGGATTCACAGCTTCCAAAGATCTCCTACCTGATCTCAATGGTAATCTTAGTGATGATACATGATATGTGCTTAATTGATTATATTTTTATTCAATAACACTTAGTGATTAATGATACGAAAATGCTTAAGATACTCACTTTAGTTTATATATGGTTTAGGTACAATTCGAAGTGAAAGAGATAAAGTGAGTTGAAATCACCATATTTGAGACTTTTTCTATAGATTCACAATCCTTTGTCTTCATGGAGAAAGAATGAGAAAGAGTAGAGCAAGTAAAGACAAGAAAATTCATGAAGATGATGATTATATGTTGAAAACACAAAGAAGAAGAATTTAGGAGGGCTCACAACCAATCAAGAAACTTGTCATAGCTGTGAGAATCAGTCATGTCTATGACATATTTTGTACGTACAAAGGTGTGTCATGGGTGTGACATACCACTCACACCCATGAGTTGTTGGATAACTTACCTTAAACCCTACCTTTTTAGTATAAAATGTAACATTTGATGGCAGAAAGGACAGAGAGGTTTTGGAAGAATGAATAGGGGCAAACCTCTCATCCTTTTGAGATTATAGAGAGCTAGACATTCTGACACTAGTTTGGAGGTGACATCAACACCAAAGAACCGATTAAGCATTTCTTTCAATGTGTTTGTTATTCTTTCTATCTTTCAGAATTGTTTACTATGCATATGGATCTGGGTTTCTTGTATAAATGACCATATTTCTCATTATCGTTCAATTGTTTGTATATAAACCCACTGTTAGAATTTCAGGATAATCTATGATTGTTATAGTTGAGATTCATCTGTAGCAACTAGTGGTTCGTAATCATTAGGGATAACTTAACCTAAGTTAAATGACCTAAGCATATGTGGTTGTTACCTTAATTAATCGATTTTCCTAATTCATAATGTGAATGCCCAATTGAATTTAGCTAGAGATTGTATCCTAGGTTGTTTGGTAGTTAGGCTTAATTAACGAGTGTCTCTTAATTAAACAATAACTAAGGGAAAACTAGAGTTAATAGAGCTTATCATTAACCTACCATTAATAGTTTCTAAGAGAGGTTTGAGAACCACAAATAAATGAAATATATCTAATTAGGTGTAGGCTAAGCATGAACCAAAGAACTAGATTCCTAAAGAATTCATCACTTTGATCATTTTTGCATGTTTTCTTTAATTTGATTTCATTAATTAGTTTTACTTTATTTTGTTATCAAACCAAACTAAACTCCTTTTCCCAAAACCTAAACACCGACTAATTTCATTTCAAAAGCTTTACACACACTCTCTATGAGATCGACCTAGACTCACCATTATTATAGTATTAGGTCTAGTTTATTTTGTGTAGTGTTATGACATACTACCAATACCATAATCTGGTCTCCACATCTAAATAGTTTTTTTACTAACAATTCCTATCGAGCAATCCTTAACAGTCCCTATACTAAGGTAAAATGGTTCAATCTTTTGTGGAAAATCACTTTCAATCCCAAAGCTACCATAATAGTGTGGCTTGCAATTAAACATAGGTTAAAGACTAAAAACCATTGGCATGAAACATAAGACTTAATTTGTGAACTGTGTAAGGAGTTGGAGGAAAAGTTTAATCATCTGTTCTGTACTTGTTGATATTCCAAGGTGGTGTGCAGCAAGCTTTAACTCATGCTAAACTTTACGAATCATAATCATGAATGGGAACATATGCTTAATCGGTTCATTACTTTGTCTAACTTAGGACAACAGAATGTGATCCTTATTTAAGTTATTTTGTGTCAACCATCTATTCCCTCTAGAAAGAAAGGAACAATCGTCTTTTCAAGGGTGTTGGAGAAGATAAATACCTAGTAGTGGATAGAATCATCAACTGGAATAGAGATGCTACCATCGCTAAGAAAATGGAGCATCTTCTCACCCCTTGGCATATAAAACAAATGGCATCTATATTTAGTTAATCTACTTTGTACTTTCTTCATGAATGGTTCCTTTCCTCATTAATCCCTTATGTAAATTATCTCTTTAGTTAGGTCTTTGTCTAACTAACTGAAATCATTGTAATGATGTAATAGATTCTACCATTGTGAATATAATTTCTTCAATTTTCAAAAAATATAATGGAGCAATTGTGATGGTTGATGTTTGTGGATGCATAAGAGCATAAATGTGGGTGTGTGTGTATATATGAGAGTTTTTATAATTTATGGAATTTAATTTTTATATCTTATTAATGAATTCTATCGTTGGTATAGTTTCTTTCAATTTTTTCTTTATAAAAAAAAGAAAAAAAAGAAAAGAAGTAATCGAGGAGAAAAATCATTTGTTTTGTAAAGTATTTCATGTTAGTCTTTCCTCCTAAAGTTATATGAAACGAATATGATACAAAAAAGGGAGAAGTTGTGAAGGTCACTCCTTATAGTTATAGTGTATTGCTCATCATTATGTTTATGGGTGATTCCTCCTAATTATTGGCGCTTCATTTGGTTTATGGTGTGAAGGCCTGAATCTAAGCTCTAAAACAAAGTTTTTGCATTCGTCATAGCTAATGATATGTAGTTTGAGTGGAAGTCAATTTTTTCACTTGATACTTTGTTGAATGTTTTTTTTGCTTCACTAGTTTTGATGGCTTTTAAACTACATGATCTAAATACTTTTGGCATTAATCATTAAGAATTCCTTTGATTTATAATTATGCATGTGAATCTTTAGTGGTGGAGAAATAAAATGATATGTAAAGTCATGGAATATCTTTATTATGAAAGGTGTTTGAGTGTACCTATACATTATCTTATTTTTAAACACAATTTGTCAAAGTTTATGCCTAGATTGCTTAGTGTTTTTGATTTTAATTTTGATTTTGATTTTTAGTTTTTCCCAAGGATGGTCAAAAGCTAAGCATGTGAAACTTGATAAGTGCTTAATTAACGATATATTTACACCTTAATGTTTAGTGATTAATGTTATATTATGTTTTAGATACTTATTGTGGTTCATATTTTGTTTTAGCTACAAGTTATAGAAGCAAAGACAAAAATTAAGTTAAAAACATATCCTTGGAGCCATTCTAGCCATGTTTGATCTTGTTTTCCTTTATGGAAGCAAGAAAAAGATGAATTAGGGTGAAGATGGGACAAAGAAGTAAGAAATGAAGTTATTACAATGTATGCGATCATATATGAGACCGTGCAACTCACTATAAGCATGTAAAAGTGAGTATATGTAATTTCAACTACTTCTGTAGGCTACCCGGCCCTTTGTCGACTTACATGACTGTGTAAGTGAGCTACAAGAATGTGTAACTTATCGTGTAGCTCATTATGAACGTGTAAGTTCATGATTCTTACAATTTTTACACATTCGGTCACCTATATGCTTGTGTAGCTGACTCTGTATTATAGCAAAACCTTAATTTTTACTATAAAAGAGGATTTAAGAGGTTAAATAAGGTACTAAGAGATTAGAGATAAAAAACGGAGGCAAATTCCTTACCCTTTAGAGAGCTATGAGGAGCTAAACTTCGTCCTTCCGATTCAAAGGGAATATTAGGGCCGATGAACATGTTTAGGCACTAATTAATCTAGTGATGTTGTTCTTACTCTCTTTGGTAATTGATTATGTTTTTTTATAATTAATGTTTGGGATTTATGTATGAGTGATTTAGACACTCCAAATAGATTATTCATATATGAACTCATTACCATAAACTAGATTGTAATACGTAATAGTTGTAACTTTGATTCACTTGTGGTAAACTAATGGTCATGCATTATTATGGATAACATAAAATAGGTTAAATGACCCGAGCTTATGTGTTTGTTAACTAAATTATCCTATTTTCCTATTATCTAATGTAGTTGTCACACTAAATCTAGAGAGCTTATTCTAAGTTGTTTGATAGCTAGATCTAATTAAAGAGCTTATTTTATTTTCCTATTATCTAATGTAGTTGTCACACTAAATCTAGGGAGCTTATTTTAGGTTGTTTGATAGCTAGACCTAATTGAAGAACTTATTTTAATTAGATACAACCTAAGGGAAAACTAGGATTAGTAGAGCTTGTTGTTAATCAATAGCTAATAATTTTAAAAGAGGTATAAGAACAATATGACGATTAATTATACTCATTCGTGTGAAAGTTGAGATTGAACCACGAACTAGATTCGAAACCTATTAATCAATTCTAACAATTTGGTACTATTTAATTTGATTTACCTTCAAAAGTTTAGTTTGTGAATTTTCTCTAGATAAGAGTGGCAATTACTAAGCATCTTGCTAAAGTTAGTTTGGAAGAAATATCTCATCCTATTAGGGTGGTTTTGTTATACTATAGATCCAATTAGTCAATAAAGTGATGCTAATAAAGAGAATTTGGAGCATCCTCAATGAAAAGGAGACACTTTGGGTTAAATGTATGCATAAATAATATCTAAAAAATGAAACATTTTGGAATGTTAAGACCAGATATGACACTTTATGGACAATGCTTTAGATATTTAGGTTGACAAATAGGGTGTAAAATGACATTAAAGTTAGAGTCGGAAATAGAGAGAAGACACTTGGATCTAGTTTAATAACTGGAGTGATCAAGGCCCTCTATATAGAAGTCCAAATTTTCAACAAGTTAGATATGTATACCCTAAAAAAGCTATGGTCAAAGTTCTAGTTAGAACAAACAAATTTGTCACTGAGGTAAGCAATCTCTCATCTCTAATTGTAGGCATCCCATCTTAGAATTCTTACTCCACTATAAAAGATAGAATCATCTAGTGTTGACACTCTCTAGGAAACTTCACAAATAAATCTTGCAATGATCTTTTGAGAATTCATGCACCTAGAACAATATCGAATTGAATTGTATGGTTGAAATATATGCCTACTAAAGTGGCCTTTACATCGTGGCTACCTTTAAAGAATATGCTTAGCGCAATTGACAAATTAAAGAGTTCTAGCATCCATAACCATAAGCTAGAAACCGTTAAACACTTAGTTTTCTCTTGCACATTCTCTAAAGTTATATGGAACTCCATCCAAAAATTGTGCAACAACTATTTCCACCACACTAATTGAGCAGAGATAAATATTTAGGTTGCCATCCCAAATCAACTTTCATCAGAAAGACTATATCTCATTTACAATATCACTGGGCTACTCTATATACTCTATATAAATGGAATGCAATAGCGAAACTTTTCAAAATCAGCAGTTTAATTTAAAACAAGTAATCGAAATAAATATCCATTAGATAAGAAAGATAGTCACAATCAGGTGCCATAATACATAATTTAGCATAACGATATATAGAAAATGGAAAATTTTAAATCATTGATGCATATTATTGGTGCTGTCGGTTTAACAGCCCCTTTAATATGTGGGAATGATCATGTGAAAGTGAAGAAATTAGCTAAGAGATGATCCTTGTTACTAAAATCCCTGAGTAGTTTGTGCGTTATTTTATCTTCTTTTTAAGCTTTAAGTTGGCTATTTATACTTTCTTTGATTCCTTCAAGGATGGTTAGATATTTCGTGTGTCATGGCTTTACATTGCCATATTTATAACTTGTAAAGGCTTACCTTTGGAAATGCAATGTATTCTTTAATTTTTTAAAAAATTGATTAATGTTACTATTAAAAGATTGTAATTACTAAGATATAAACTAAGAAACTTTTTTCTTCTTAATATTATTCAAAATCTAAATTTAAATTAATTCTTAATAAAAAATTTCTCTTAGTTATATATATAGTTAGAAAATTTAACTAAAGGATTTTTTAATTAATTAGCTCTTTCAAGAATTTTATTTTAGATTATGAAAACTTAGTTTTAAACATGATTTATAATTTAAAATCTGAGGATAAAATATCAAATATTCTTTTGCTAATTATAAAAGTAAAGTAAATTTCTCAATTAACTTGAAAGTGGTTTCTTGTTTTCTATTACATAAAAGAAAAAAATCTTATTAACTCTCTTTTCTAATTTTATGCATAATATGTTACTCAAATAATAAATATCTAATATCTAATATTGTTTAATAAAATTTTTAAAGAAATTTTAATTCCAAGTGTAAAATATATATGAAGTTAAACTAGTATGAAATTTGCAACATTTAAGTGAGATGTACAAAATCATTTATCATTTTTATATTATAGTAAGTTTACTATTTATATTAATTAAATTAAAAAGTACTTATTTATATTGTTTACAAAATTAAATTAGTTAGTATAATCACCATATATAACTAAGTTAACATAAATTTAAAATGGAAAAACCTTTCTAATTTATTTATTGGAATTATATATACAAGTTTTTTTAATTATCCTCTTTAAAATGTTTTGGCATAGAAGAATCTATGGTAAAGTGTTGGATCCTGATTTTTTCTTTTAAAATTCTTATTATTTGCTTAATTATTTATTTTTAGAATTGAGTCACTAATTT
>JANQAP020020786.1:0-10859 GCA_026874005.2 Erythroxylum coriaceum | reverse complement strand
ATGATTTCGTGTATGTTAGATGATGCCATGTGTAAGTCAGACTTGTAGTGCTCTAACATACCATTATCGTAGGTTATGTGCCTAAAAGCTTAGGTACGTACCCTATGGTAGTGGGATGTTACACATTCGATGTCCAAATTCAGTGCATACATATCACATAATAATTTAACATAAAGATAAAACAAACAATTAATAGAAGTGAGATCATCTTAGGTTACTCACAGTTTGCTCCCGTTAGCTTATTGCCTTGAAGTCTCGGTAACGTCTAGAAGCGGTCGCTCAATTTGCTCTTTTATAACATGCAACCATATACATTTACACATTACTAATTTGCACAGTCACATGAATGCTCAATTATCTATACATATATGTGTGTTATGTTTAATGCATGTTTAATGACAAATTCCCGAGTATATTTCCTTAATTTAGCATCTCAAGATCACTAAAATACTTAATTTACCATTCATATTTATTAATACACAACATTATCTTCTTGAATCACTTTAGCCATCAAAAGACTCCTTTCATTCTTATAACGTCACCAATTTTCCAGATTTAAACACCTAATGTATAACAATTTATTTTTAAGTTATATCCTCAATCATCACCTTAAACATAGCACTCATTTTATCACTTATTTAAACACCATTCTAGGCTTAATTCAAGCTTCATTCAAGCCTAAAAGCATCACATGAAAGCTCCTAATCATTTGTAGTTGCAAACCATGCTTAAAAGATGAATTTTTTATGTTTAACCAATTCCCACGATCGTAGACAATTTCCCACGATCGTGGGATTTGTTGGTAGAAAGTTTCTGCCCCATTAAGCATTCCCACGATTGTGGGATTTGTTGGTAGAAAGTTTCTTCCCCGCTAAGCATTCCCATGATCGTGGGATTTGTTGGCAGAAAAGTTTCTACCTTCGTTAAGCATTCACACGATCGTGGGATGCTTCCATCAGAAGAATCCCAGTAACTTCTCCAACTTTTCCAACTTCTTCTAACTCATACAAGTTACTTCTATCATCTCTTATACTTAGTCATCATTTCTAGCTTAATACACCATCATTTCCTCTTTATTCATAACTTCATTTCAGCTTAATTTCATACTCACACAAATTAAAACTATGATTGATCATAAGCACCAAAAACAGAACATATTCCTATGCACTTTCAACTCAAAATTTCTGCACATATTCAACTCCAATTCTCATCTTTATTTAACTTCTAAATATCATCATAATTCATCTCAATTCAGGACATCATAATACTCATTCTCTTTAGCTCTAAACTCATGAATTATCATTCATCTTAACACAAAGTAATGCATAACTCTTTTTTTTTACCACTTCATTCACACATCATCATATTCAAACTTCCTTTTTTATAATCAAACATCTCATAACTCATTATCATAATTGATTCATTTATCAAACAATTCATGAATACATTAACTCACTACAATTTAGAGCATGATCTCTTTATTATTATAGTACACCCACGTTAAAGCACATATATAAAAACTCATGATCAATCATCAAATCTCAAATCATCCATCTTATTAGTTTCATCTACCACTACCCATGAAGATTAAAGCATTAACTTACTTGATTTAGCTTCAAAAATCTTCAAACTCTTCAAGATCTCACTTTACCCTAGCTCTCCATACAACCCATGTACGTCATCATTCAAAGTGGAAGGGTTGGGTCTTTAGTGAGAATGAAAGAGAGAGCAAGATGAGAGTAGCAAGTGAAAGATGAGAAGGTTAGGTTCAACGTAAATGGAGATTGGTGAGTTAAAATCGTGAAAGAGGGGAAGAAGAGCAAGTCATGAAGAAGAAGAAAAAAGCAAAATGCAAGACAATTTAATGGTCTTTCAAGTAATTAAAACAATCGTCGGATAAAGACATGGTTTGGCAAGTGACACTTGTCACTTGTCCCATGTCCAATCCTTATAGGTTTAAACTAGTTCTCTTATTTAACTAGTCTAATCAACTCCAATTTCTACTCCAATTGTCTCCAAATTTCAATGACATATGTCATTAAATCCAAATTTCATTTATAAAAATTTCCACTATCATTTGACCCTTAATTCTATTTCTATTTATCAATTGTCCTGCCACTTGACATTTTTCCTAGTCTAAAAATACCCAAAATTTTCTAAATTTCACCAAAAATTCTAAATCAATACTCTTACTCACCAATTCAATTTTCAATACATATAAACCACAATTCATATCAAAAATCAAATTTATAAATCAATTATACTCGGAAATGTCAATGAATGCATTTACAATCATTTTAATGTGCAAAAATTAATAATCACATGTTTGTGTATGCTATATTATGCATGAGCATAAAATGAAATTTCCTAATTTCTCATTATATCCCTCATGTACAGTATTCTAGGGTTCTAACCCTTAATATGGGATAACGGGATGTTACACAAGTGGTGGGGCACTTTGTGAGAAGACTCCCATTGAAGCCAAGATTCTACTTAAGTGAATGTTTGCTAACTCTCAACAATTTGGCACTCGTAACAATGTTCATCATGTGAACGAGGTAAATACTTCATCCATCAAACACTGTATAGATGAGCTAACATCTTTTTCTAGAAAACTTGCAGTTGGACATGCGCAAGTAAAGGCATATGGAATATGTACAAACACGAGTCATCTGACTGATGAGTGTCCGACATTGCACGAGAGCAGTATGGAGTACATGAATGGTGTAGGAGGGTCTTTTCCTCACCAGTACAAACCTTATTCCCAGACATATAACCCAGGGTGGAGGGATCATTTCAACTTGAATTATAGGGGAATAAGCAACAGAATCACTTCCAAAACAGTCCACAAGACTCCTCTTCGAGTTCAGGTACATCTCTGGAAGAATTGATCAAGACTTTAGCTACTAACAATATTCAGTTTCAACAGAGTGTACAACTATTTCGAGAGGGCGTGCAACAATTTCAACAGGAGACCACATCTAAATTTAGGGCCATTAAAAGAAACTAGTGTTACTATACAATTAGTTAATCGTTCTAATGCTTATCTAGATGGGGTGATTGAGGATGTGCTTGTGTAGGTAAATGACTTAATATTTCCTGCTGACTTTTATGTGATTGACATGAATGATGAAACTTCCTATAAATTTGTACCTATCTTACTAGGGAGACCATTTCTCAACATGGCCCAAACTAAGATAGATGTGCATGAGGGTACCCTCACGATGGAGTTTGATGGGGAAGTTACTCGTTTTAATATTTTTGATGTCAACAATCACTCCCATGATAAACACTCTATTTTTGCAATTAATGTGATTGACCTTTCAGTACAAGAAAATTGTAAGCAGAAGCATACAGTTGAACAAAAAGCAGTTTCAACAAAAGAGAAGACCAAAGCTTTTAATGTCTTGTCGGAAAGCTTTGACATTGTTCAAAAAGAGCTTCTTTATTGTGTAAAACATAATTTTTTTCTAAATGTCGTCCTTTTTGGTTCGATCCTTTTGTGATAACTAATGTTCTTCCTTATGGTGTAATTAAGATTAAAAGTTTAAAAACAGGGAAGGCATTGCATGTAAGTGGTCATCGACTCAAGCATTACTTAAAGATCAAGTGGAAAATGCCGAAGTTGTGATTCCTAGAGATCAAAATTTCATCACTTGATGAGAGCAACATGGATTCGAGCCAACGACGATAAAAAAAAGGCATTGCTTAGGAGGTAACCCAAGGGAACTAAATATCTTTTCCTTTACATTTTCACATTTGCTATTTTCGTTAAATGCTCCATCTCTTCCATTTGATGTTACATTAGGGACAATGTAAGTTTTAAGCGTCATGTTGGGGATCTTAGTTTTTATGCATGTTTTTTAGCTTAATTGTTGCTTATGTGGCTTCTTAGGCAGTTCTCAAAATCAAGCAAACAAACATTTTCTCGTTTTCTATTACTTCTAGGATTATATAGTCGTGATTAGAGAATGAATTGACTAGAGAATTTCATGACAACTTTAGCATGTATTTTTACTCTTGTGATTGATCAATGTATATTATCTTTATAAGAGTAGTGACTAGTGGTAGACAAAAGCTAGTAAGATTTTGAGCCTTTGTAGACTGACACATTCATATCAGTCTTATTGTCTTTTGTTTATGTGTGACTGATAGGTGCTTAATTGATTATGAATTTATTCTATAACATTTAATGATTGTTACTATAAAATTGCTTAAGATACTCATTTTGACTTATATGTTATTTAAGGCACAATTCGAAAGTAAAGAAGTTACAGTGAGTAGAAAGCACAATATTTGGTCCATTTTTTAAAGATTAATTTTCACTTGTCTTCATGAAGCAAAAAGAAAAAAATTAAAAGACAAAAAGAAGACAAGAAAAATAGAAACAAAAATAAATGAAAGTTGCTCAAGACTATTATACATGGACAATGCAAGGTGCACGTGAATTTAATTTTTTACATGGTCATGGACACCATTAATTTAATAATGAAACCAAGGATGATGGACAGCAACCCATGCAACGTATTTTATGTAATTAAATGAAGACAAGGCAGCTGGGAGAAAAAGCACACCAAAACGACAGCAACACATGAGCTAAACGGTGCAGCAGCTGGAAGCATGAGACAAAAAACCCACAGCGTAGAAACAAGGCACAGTTGGACCAAAACGACGCAGCAAGGAATATAATCATAAAATGGAACGTCAGGTTTTAAAAGAAACAAAAGAGGATGCGTGTGTTGTAAGAGAAATGAGAACAACGTTTCATGCAAACGCTATTTGCGTTTCACACAAATGGCCAGGAGAAAAACGCAGGGTGAAGGAGCAAAACGCAGATGTACAGCGAAGGGCACCAAAACGCAGTCGTTGGGCTGAAGACTGAATAAAACAAAGAAGTAGCGTGAGGGTTTGGCAGCGTAGTTTTTAATATAAATAAAAACAGTAGCGGGGGTCTGGAAAATAAGACAGAAAATGAGGCATTTTTAGGTCGTGACTTTCGGCTGACGCAATTTAAGAGTAAGATAGATGTTTTCGGTTGAAGGAGTTTGGGAACTTCGGGGGCTTTGGAAGAGCACGAAGATGGAGATATGCTCTCCACCCGGAGGAGACTCATAGAGAGCTAGACGTTTCGATGTCAGTTCATAGGAGATGTCGACACTATCAACTTAGGTTAAGTGTATTTCATTATTTTTATTGTTTCTTTCTCTCTTTAAAAATTGATAATATTATATTATGTTAATTGATTTGGGTTTTTTGTATAGATAATTGTATTTTGATTATTACTCGATTATTTGTGTATGAACCCGGTAGGTATCATGAAAAGATAATTTGAATGTGTTTATTAGATTGTTTTATTACAAACTGATTGCTATAATTTTAATATAATCCATAATTTCATATTTGAAATTCATTTGTAGCGATTAATAGTTCGTAATCAGTAGGGATAATATAATCTAGATTAAATGACGCATCATATGTGATTATTGTCATGATTAATTGATTTTCCTAATTCATAATGCTACTATCCAATTGAATCTAGATATTGTATCCTAAGTTATTTGGTAGTTAAGTTTAATTAACGATTGTATCTTGATTAAACACTACCTAAGGGAAACTCGATTTAATTATTAACTCACGATAATATTTTCTAGGAGAAATTTGAGAACAACAAATCATTGAAAATTGTTTAATTAGGGTGTAGGCTAAGATTGAACCAAAGAACCGGATTTTAAAAAATTTACCACTTTTATCATTTTTCGTATGTTTTCTTTAATTTGTTTTTATTATATTAGTTTTATTTTATTTTCTAATTTTTGGTAAAACGAAACCCTCCTCAAAACCTAAATACTGATTAATTTCATTTCATAAACTTTACACACACATTCTGTGAGATCTATTTAGACTTACCACTGCTATAGTAGTAGTCTAGTTTATTTTAACTAGCGTTACGATGTGCTGTCAATTTTGGCAGCATCGTCAGGGAGTGTAGTATTTTAGTTTTTGTCTTTGATTTTAATTGATGTTTCGTACATATTTGTTTGTAATTAGGTTATTTTCAGTTATTTCTTTATCTTTTCACTTTTTGTTTCGTGTTTGTGAATTATTAAAAAAAATGGACATGGATGGAAGTAATTTCTTTTATAACTCATATCCCCAATCTTATAATCAAGTTTAGACTAATCAACTTAACTTTAGTTATGGATGGGATAATTGACAGCATGACTTCCCTGATAGTTTGCAGGATGCACAACAATTCCCGTACAGACCAGAAGTTTCTTATTACAACTCAGGTAAACCTCTGGACGACTATTTTAAGACATGTAATGCTACCCATCTTCAATTTCAACAGGGTATGCAACAATTTCAACAAAATACCCTACAATTCTAGCATAACAGATGCCAATTTTGACATAATTCAAGGTTTAACATCGGAGATGTGGAGAGCCAATAAGATACAGGTACATCTCTGAAAAATTGATTAATATTATGAATGCTAATACTTTGCAACTTCAGCAGAGTGTATAGCAATAGCTCCAGGAGGATACGATGCAATTCCAACAAGAAATGAGGCATACAAAATCTAGACTCTAGAACGTGGCAAATTAGATGGGTGAGATGGCAGTGAGGATGAACCACCTAGAACTGTAATGCAAAGAGGAGCAACCATGTCAACCTGAGGACTACCTAAGGGACATTAGTGTGGAAACCTTACGGAGTGATAAGAAGCTTGAGAATCTCGAGTGGACTACTTAAGGAATTGCTTGTGTGGAAGAAGTGGAGAAGGAGCTCAAAGTAGAAAAGGATACATTCTTTAGCTCGGAGGTAAATATTGAGTTCCAATTTATTGTTAAGAATGACTCTTTAATTTTACCTAGCAGGTTAGAGAAATTGAATGAAGGATAAAAAAGTGAAGAGACATTCGAGGTCTTTCCTGATAGCATGGACTCAGTAGAGTTTGAGATTCTGAAGATACCGTATATGCTGAATATGATGGATTATCAATCAAGACCCTATCCTGATCAACCTCACATAGAAGTGGCTCAAACTATACTACCTAAACATCATAATTTTGTCACATGAGTAGAAAACATCGAGTCGAGCTACTGACACTAAACAAAGGCACTTCTTGGGAGGCAACCCAAGGGAAGTAAATTTCTTTTCCTTTACTTTTTTGCATTTCTTTTTATATGCATGTGTGTTTTATCGTTAGTTTGTTTCTTGCTTGTTTTTAAGTTTTTAATCAAAATGAGAGAAAGAATAAAACAAACAAAAAAAAACATTTTCTCTTTTCTGTTGCTTTTAGCATTATATAGTTATGATTAGAGTGTAAATTGACTAGAAAATTTCATAGTAACTTTAGCATTTATTTTTACTCTTGTGATTAATCGATGTGCATTATCTTTCGAAGAGTAGTGACTAGTGGTAGACAAAGTCGGTGAGATTTTGAGCCTTATTAGACTGACACATTTATATCAGTCTCGTTGTCTTTTGATAATGTGTGGCCTTCATGACATGTACATCCTAATTTTGCCTTGAATTTCTAATCTAGACCAAAATTTTATCACATGCATTAACATGGATATGATAGGCATTCTTTGCTTTTTTGAACTACATTAGCTAAATAGCCTACCCATTATATAATTTTCCTTTTTGATAAGCCCTATCGAACTTTATTTGCCTTTTCTTTGTGTACTAGCCACATTACATGCTTTAACCTAACTAAATGTCCTTCCCAAGCCTTGAAGCTAGTGAAACATTTGTTGAATTTTGAGTTTGTGGATGTACAAAATTCTAAGTATGGGGGTATACATATGTGTGGGTTAGTTATAATATTGGGATGTTATTTTATATCTTATCATTGAAATTCCCATGTTGATGTAATTTATTTTAATTTTTATAAGAGAAAAGAAAAGAAAGGAAAAGAAAGAAAGAAAAGAGAAAAGCAAAAGAAAAGAAAAGAAAAGAAAAAGAAAAAGAAAAAATGTTTAAATAAATGTATCAAGGAGGAAGTGCATATGTGATTTTTAAGGTTATTCATACTTAATGTATCCTCCTAAAGTTGTATTGAATGGATTATTTGAGTATGTTGAATATGACGTAGATTTTGGCTTGGAAGGGTTACTCTTTGTGGTTTCAATGTATTATCATCAATTGTATGAGTGATCCCTTCAGATTGGTATATACTTAATGTGGTTGATGTATGAGAGCTCGAGTTTGAGTTGTGAAACTTGTTTTTGCATACATCATAGTTGATGTACACAATTGTAATTGAATGTTGATTTTTGCACTTGATGTTACAATGTGTGTTGCTTGTTTCACTAGCTTTAATGATTTTCAAGTCACTTGACCTAAATATATCTCACCTTACCTTTACCCACATTACGACCCTAAAAATTTCTTTGATCCATGATTTTGTATGTGACTTTTAGCGGTGGAGAAATGAAATGATATGTAAAGTTGTTGATTGTTTTGATTATGAATGGTGTTGAATGTACTCATGAACATATCTTGTTTGAACACATTTTCCAAGTCTATCATTAGATTGCTTGGTTTTTAAAGCTAGTGAATGTTGACTGATCATAAGTAAAAGCTTGGAATGTTGAATTTTTGCTATGATTTTTGAAAATCATTCATCATTGATTATGATTATATAGTCTTGGAAAATATTGGAATTAAGTAAACATTTTTAGTCTTTGAGTTTAATTTTGATGTTTTGCCTGAGACGACCAAAAGCTAAGTGTGAGGCAAATTGATAGATGCTTAATTGATTATGATTTTATTCCATAACACTCAATGACTATTGTTATAAAATTACTTAAAATACTTACTCTGACTCATATGTAATTTTAGGCATAATTTGGAAATAAGGAAGTTAAAGTGAGTTGAAAGCACAATTTGGGCCATTTTTTGAAGATTAATTTTTACTTGTCTTCATGAAGCAAGAAGAAGAAAATTAAAAGACAAAAAGAAGATAAGAAAAATAGAACTAAAAATAAATCAAAGTTGCTCAACAAGGTGCACAAGAATTTAATGTTTTGCATGGCCATGCACACCATTAACTTAGTTAATGAAGCCAAGGATGATGGACAACAACCCATACAACGTGTTTTATAGGAATTAAATGAAGACAAGGTACCTGGGAGAAGAAGCACACCAAAACGATAGCAACATATGATCCAAATGGTGCAGCGATTGGAAGCATGGGCCAAAAAATGCACAGCACATAATCAAGACATAGCCGGACCAAAATGACGCAATAAGGAATATAATCAGAAAAGGGAGTGTTTGCCCCTCATAGGGTAGCCTAGTGGTAGAAAGGGGGAGAGGATTGTGTGAAGGTTGTGAGTTCGAGCCTGGAGAGGAGCAGCTTTTATTTAAGGTGATGAAGAGAAGCAGCTTTTATTTAAAGTGATGTAATCTTCTTGGTGGTGGCCCATGCCTTGAGCAAGTACCCCCTATTATTGTCTAGGATCAGATCCGGGTTTATTTATCTATGAATCTAAGTGGGTGATTCATAAGTCTCATAATTAGTTGGGCGAAATCTGAAATTTGAGTTATCAAAAAATAGAAAAGAAAAGGAGTGTTAGGTTTTAAAAGAAACAAAAGAGGATGCGTGTGTTATAAGAGAAAATGAGAACAATGTTTCAAGCAAACACTGTTTACGCGAATTGCGTAAACGCTATTTGCGTTTCACACAAATGACCAGGAGAAAAACGCAAGGTAAAGGAACAAAACGCAGATGTACAGCGAAGGGCACCAAAATGCAGTCATTGAGCTGAAGACTAAAAAGAAGACACAAAAGTCGCGTGAGGGTTTGGCAGCGTAGGTTTTAATAAAAATAAAAACACTAGTAGGGATCTGGAAAATAAGACAGAAAAGGAGGCGTTCTTAGGTACTGACTTTCAACTGTAGCAATTTGAGAGTAAAATAAATGTTTTCGGTCGAAGGAGCTCGGGAACTTTAGGGATTTCAACGCTGCGTATGGTTAGTGTAATCCATAGATTGAGACAGAACGAAACAAAAATTTAAAGACAGAACAGAACAAAAATTTGGAGATAGGGAAGTGTTTGATTGTGATTGATAGAACAGATAAAACTGTTTGCGTCTCGATGACAAAAATGTATTTAGTTGCAGTTGACAAAATAGAAAAATAGTGTCAATGACCAAAGTACCCCTGCAGTATAATATGATTGGAAATATGTAATTCATTGATTATTTGAAAACGAATAATTTGTATTAGTATTTTTTTAATTGTATCTATAAATAAGGAATACAAAAATGAGGAACTTAAAAATTTAATGAAATGAGCTAAAAAAAGCAGTTTTGGTTGCTGAAAAGAGGTAAAATGACTAAAAAGTTCATTGATTTAATAAACTATTAATTGTTGTATAAATAATTTTAAAATACATTATCAGTCATATAAATTTAAAATTATAAATAATAAAATATTAAATTAAAATAAAAAATATATAAATAAAAAAATTTAGTAAATAAAATATTTCACAAAAATATATTATTAGTTATATAAAATTAAAATTATAAATAATAAAATATTAAATTTAAATAAAAAATATATAAATAAAATAAATTTAGTAAGTAAAATATTTCATAAAAATATATTATTGGTCATATATATTTAAAATTATAAATAATAAAATATTAAATTAAAATAAGGAAATATAAATAAAACAAATTTAGCAAATAAAATATTTCATAAAAATATATTATTCGTCATATAAATTTGAAATTATAAATAATAAAATATTAAATTAAAATAAATATATATAAATAAAATAAATTTAGTAAATAAAACATTTCATAAAAAATATATTATTAGTCATATAAATTTAAAATTATAA
>JANQAP020020746.1:0-10862 GCA_026874005.2 Erythroxylum coriaceum | reverse complement strand
AAGAGATTTTTCTAATTTATTAAAGAAAGATTTTCTAATTAATTAAGAAAATAATCTCTAAAAATTAATGAAAAAGATTTTTCTTAATGAAATTTATTTTTTTAATTTTGAAAGTAGTTTTCTTTTAATGTTAAAAAATAATTTTATAATTAAGGAAAAGTAATTTTTAGTGAGATTAGAAATAGTAATTTTTAATTAGATTATAAATAGTTTTCTAATTAGATTAGAATGTATTACTTAGATAAATTTGAAAAAGGAGTTTTTCTAAATTATAATAAGTAAAAGCATAATTTATCAAAAAATTTAATTTAATTTTATTAAAGGAGTCAAGATAATTGTAAATAGTTTCCAATTGGATTTAAAAATAGTTTTCAAATCAAATTAAATTAAATTTCCATTTAAAATAGGAACTTAGTTTATATAGGAATCAATGAATTTCATCTAATTTAATTTTTCGAAGGAGTTGAAAAATATTATTTTAGATTATAAAAATCAATAACTAGAATCAAACAAAGCTTGAAGGTTTTATGTGTATAATTTGATTACGAATACGCAAGTTACATGTTTAAATATATGTTTGATATATCATGCATGTTGAATTGTATGCTTTACACGTATAATATTTTACATGCAATTTTATGTTTGATGAGATGAACAAACTTAAATGCCTCGTTAAAAATATTAAGGACATGTTTTGAACATGATTGTTGTCTTTCATTGTTATAAAAATAAACTAGAATTTTGCTTATTATTAAGCTTGTTAAACAAACACAAGGCCGTTATGACCCAAATATGCTTAATCTTATGACAGTGGATCTTACTTAACTAAATTTGTGTGATTTACATTAGCAAACTCATGATCAAATTGATTTAGAGGCAAGGCTAGGAATAAAATATAAGATATATTTTGAAAAGAGTCGTCACCTAACCAATCTAGGAGTCATATGAGATGTGATTGATAAAATTATTATATACCTAATTTAAATTTAGTTAGTTTATTGAGCAAAGTCAAGATCAACTAAATTTGAATGAGATCCTAGCCCACTAAAAAGATTAGAGTAATCTTTCTAAATAGTTGTGAGGGCTATTATTTTGAATAAAATAGTGGGAGTAACCAAATATATGATTAAAGTCCTAATCTCATTTGGTAGTCATGATTGATCGAGTGGGCAAATTTTATATTTCTTATCCCTCAAAATACCACAATTACATGGGTCATGACTGTAGTATATGAAGTGTCGATCTCTCGAGGAATTGGCGAACTAATTGAATTATATGTTGTCTAAGGCCTAAAGGATAACTAAAATGAAAAGGAAAACTAAACAGAAAAGTAAAGGAGCGAACATGGATTGATCGAAAATGAAATTTTAAAATTAACAAAAAGAAATCAAAATTGAGCACTACTATTGAACAATCAAAAATCAGACAAGAAAGATTAGCCGATTATGAGAGGGGGAATTTATCCTATCATCAAATGCTAATATGATTACTTTTGTGATGATACGGTATCAGTCTTAAACTTTCAAATGGTTGATTACTCTCTCTCAAGTTATAATTATTAAACTCTAAATCATAACCCCTAATTGAATTATGGAATTTGCAATCTCTCAATTAATTAAAAGCCCACACATCCAATTAGATCTTAAGCCCTTTAATAGACTATCGGGTCCTCACACGATATCTCTCTTTGTATAAATTACCGTTTTGATTATTTGCATGATCCTTTTTATTGTTTAATTCTCATTACCCAATCTAATCATTTTGCTATCGATTGACTCTCTCGATTTGTTATCGAAGCATGCAAATACAACAAGTAATCATAATACCTAATGTATTAACATCAAAAGAAATCACATTATCATTGATTCAAGAACAAATCCCTAAAGGAGTTTAGAACATCATCATCAAACCCAAAGCCATCACTATCAAATCTATCTCATACAATAAAAAAAAAGAATAACAAAAATGAAATGAAAATTTCACTTGGAAGGGTTAGGATGAATCAGGAAGAAAGTAGCAACAATAACCCTTCTTCTTCCCTCTTCCTTTCTCCTCGTCTCTCCTCTTCTTCTCTTTCCTTGGATCTTTCCTAATATAGCAAATGGAGGCACATGAAAATTAGGTTGTCCCACCCTCTCTGTAGTCTTTTCTAATTAGTGTAAAAACTAGGTTTTACCCTGGCCCAAAAAGTTTGAAATATCCTTTTAAAAATTGAGATTAGAAGCCAGTCCGAGCGATCGTGGCTAGGTAAAGTGCTCTTTGTCACGATCGTGGCCTGATGAATGGGCCTCTATCACGATCGTGGACCCGGATCCTCCACCAGGCTTCCTCCGACTCTCCTTTGTTCTCCGATATCTGATCTGAAAGACTAATAAATACATCAAAGCACCTCAAATACACAAAATTAGAGCTCAATAGCATGCTCTAACCACATAACACTCAAAGCACAAATATTTATCAACTAACACAATTATAAACCTAAATATGTAGGAATCAATTAATTAACAACTAAAAACATACTAAAATGCTTGTTAAAACTTCATGCAACCTACAACTATCACATCCTATACTTGAACTTTTGCTTGTCCTCAAGTAAATATAAAAAAAATCAAAACATAAACACAAACACAAACATAAACACAAACACAAACACAAACACACCAAACAACAATACATATATATGCAATAATGGTATAATGACGTTAACTTTTCGAAATAAATTTAACTTCAAACACAATCCTTCAATTTATTATAACTTCTTAACCTATGAAATATGTGTCTAAGCAATTCGGACTAAATATACATACTTGTCAAGACCTTAATGCGAAATTCATTCACCATCATCACTTTCGCACACACATTGATAATTATTTGGTCAATCAAAATAGTAATTATCCCTAAGTGGTTTTTCATGAAAATAAGCTATTTATAAAGATTGGTAGGATTTTTTAAACAACGCACTATTTTTGTTAATACTCATTAATATGAACCTAGCCTTTTGATAGGAAGGTAAACATTTATGATGAGTGCTCCTCGGTTACTCAACTAGGTCATGTTTTTATTAAGCAACTTGGTTAGATTGTCATCATAGCCTTTTGACGCGAAGGTAAACATTTGTGATGAATGTCCCCCAGTTACTCAGCTAGATCATATTCTCAACTAGCCACTAGTTCTATTTATAACTCGATTTGTTTCAAAAAGGGCCAACGAAATAGTTATTTATTAAACTTTATATATATATATATATATATATATGTATAAGTAGTTTTTCATGAAAATTCAAGCTATTCAGAAAGATCGGTAGGATTTATTAAACAACGCACTATTTTTGTTAATATTCATTAACATGAACCTAGCCTTTTGAGGAAGGCAAACATTTGTGATGAGTGCCCCCCGATTACTCAACTAGGTCATATTTTTATTAAGCAGCTTGGTTGGATTGTCATTATAGCCTTTTGACGTAAAGGTAAACATTTGTGATGAATGTCCCCCAATTACTTAGCTAGATCATATTCTCAACTAGCCAATAGTTCTATTCATATAAAGTTTAAGAAATAACTATTTTATTGGCCCTTTTTGAAATAAATCGAGTTATGAATAGAACTAGTGGCTAGTTAAGAATATGATCTAGCTGAGTAACTGGGGGACATTCATCACAAATGTTTACCTTCGCGTCAAAAGGCTATAATGACAATCTAATATATATATATATATATATTCTTACCTACCTCATTTCTTTAGCTAATCATTCTTATAAAAAGATATTAACAATGCTACTTATTCGATTGACCTAAAATTATAAATGAATGTGTGTATATATATATATATAAAGTTTAATAAATAACTATTTCGTTGGCCCTTTTTGAAACAAATCGAGTTATGAATAGAACTAGTGGCTAGTGGAGAATATGATCTAGCTGAGTAACTGGGGGACATTCATCACAAATGTTTACCTTCGCGTCAAAAGGCTATAATGACAATCCAATATATTTTCTTACCTGCCTCATTTCTTTAGCTAATCATTCTCATAAAAAGATACTAACAATGCTACTTATTCAATTGACCTAAAACTATAAATAAACGTGTCAAATTACTAGGGTGAACAAATTAACATCATATGTAACAAAAGCAACCTAGGACACTAATTTCACAAGCTAATAAATCTTAGCAACCTAAAAGACTATGTTCAAAGCTAAACTGATTATGTTAAGTCCTAGCCGTTGACACATTCACACAAGCCACATCATGCAAACCTAAACAAAACTAACATATAATATGTAAAATTCACACTCAAAAAAACATATAATGCATATAATACAACCCTCCCCATATTTAGACAACATATTGTCCTTAATGTGAGAAGGACAAGTAAAATACAAGGTGGGAATCAAATAAAATAATACGACAACATAAGAACAAAATAAAGAAAAAAATGAAAAAAAGGGTTAGAACATAACAACCTATCATGACAATTGAGGTAGTGATGGAGATGGTGTCGGGGTGGAATCTCCATGCCTTGAGCAACGAAGTATTTGTGAATGCTTCGTATATCTCGGTATTGTCTCCGTTGCTCCTTCGCGATTTCCTTCAACATCTTGGCATGATCTGCAATAGCTTTATTGGTGTTTAAAATGGCTTCCATTACCTTTTCCCATCTAGCTGTCTCTTCCTCTCCTAACTCTTCGCTGGTTGATTCCTCAACTACTTGCAGTGGCACCAAGCTTGAACTGACCTGTCCCACCCTAGTCTTAACATGATATTTTGTGTTGATGTCTCGAAGTTCCATATTGTGGGACTTCAAGATCTCATCTCTTGTCAGGTAATAAGTGTTAAGAAACTCAAGAAGATGTACAGTTAGTCCATCATAATTGACATCATAATACTCCACAATAGTTGTAACCGAATACCCCATGCCTAGATTATTACTTCTCTTTTTCAGAGTAGCAATAATAACGTTAAAGATATAGGTGGAGGCGCAAACTTGGACGCTATGATCTATACGCCACAATAGGAAAAATTCCTTAACCGAACACTTGTTGGTTTCGTTTTGTTAAACACTTTTTGACACATAAACTTGTGTAATAGGAAGTGCTCAGGACTATGAATTATATTATTGTGGGCTTTTTTTAAGTCAAAATTCTCCAATCCAGTCAATTCAGTCTAATAGCGTGTGGCACAGAAGTCATCGTACTAGTCTACTATGGAAGATTCAGGGAATACATCGATTTCACACAGTATCTCATAGTTTAACGTATACGGTTGACTCTGCAATCGAAACCGTATATCCTAAAGGTCACTGAGCTCATATTGGAGGGAGGTGAAGAATTCTATTGTAAGTTCTTATATGAAATAATTAAAGTGCATGAATTTTTCCTAATGAATTCTTCCCTGTAAACTTTCAACCTGTTCTCTCAAACCAATAGCTTTTAATTTGTCAAAATCTAAATATTAAGGCACAATAATTCTTTTTAGATTAAAGGTTTGGAAGTGTTTACCTTCCTCTTCTGAGTAAATCGAAATGGGTGTCCTATACTCCCTAGCTTGGTTCCTTTATCCCTATCCTGACACTTAAACCTTGCCCTTCAGTTGAGTGTGCTCACTATTTGCTTAATCCTTGGTCCTATTGAAATGAGAGGTGTGAGGAAGTTAGAGAGAGATAGACATTTAAAGGATGATTATAGAGAGAAGTGAGAGCGAATCGACTTTTGAGTTTGGAGAGATAGTTTGAGAATGAGATGTATAGGAAAAATGGGGTAGGAGGAGTAAAATTGGGAGAAAATTGCATGAAATTCACTCCCGAAGTCCTTTCATACCTTATAATTGCATCATCACCTTATTATTTCCCTTGTCAAACCATTCTCATCCATTATGAAAAAGAGAAAAGTGTGAATTCCAAGATCATACTTATGCTTGATCTCTTCTAGGTGTTCAACTCATTTCAAAAGCACATACAAATAAAAATACAAAAAATGACCAACTAAAGATTGAAAATCATGGGTTGCCTCCTATGAAGTACTTTGTTTATTGTCACTATCTCAACGTTCTTTGTTTGCTCATGGTGGTTCAAATGGTTCATGGTAACATCATTATAACTTTCATAAACTGTGCTTGAGCTACTAGACTATGCTTCTTATCATCTTTCTTGTTCGTTTTCTTCTTCTTTAGAGTCTTTTGTCGAATTTGTGGTCATTCTAATGAGTCCTTATAAATGTAACCTTGCTTGTCTTCTTCACGAGATTCATTGCACTTTATAGCATTTATAGATTTGAGAGAATTGCTTTTAACATTAGACGTTTTAAATGACACCTTGTCATCCTTACTCTAAGAGTCAATTCGCCCACATCAATGTCTATGATAGATCGTGAGGTAGCTAAAAATGGTCTCCCTAGGATAATATGTGTCTCCACATCTTCTTCTATGTCTTAGATTACAAAATCTATGGGAAAAGTGAATTTATCAACCTTAACCAAAACATCCTTAACTACACCTTTAGGAAGATGGATTGACCTATCAGTTGTTTGAACATGCATCCTAGTGGGTGTTATTTCACCTAACCCCATTTTCTTACACAAGGTGTAAGGCATCAAACTTATACTAGCTCCTAGATTCACAAACGCGTTATCTATTCTGACACTACTAATAGTGCATAAGATGTAAAAATCTCCTAGCTCATCTCACTTTTATGGTAATGCTATCACTTAAATGAAGTTCTTTTTGTTTAATACTTCGTTCACCAACTTCTCTTTGATAGATTCCGTAAAAGTGAGTTATGCTTTTGATTGCTCTATTATAATTATAACTTCATTCAATTTTGCTTCTTTTGATTTCCTCATGGCTTAAATAGGGTATGGAATCAGATGTTGATATTTCTAGATTTCGGTCAGGTTATATTTAACCTACAAGGAACTTTCCCTGGTCTTTCTCCTTTCTTCTTCCCATTGTCGTTAACTTGATTAGGCTTTTCTTCAGTAGTCTGGGTGATTACCATTATCCTTTCCTTTGGATTCATTTCGGTATTGCTAGGAAGGGTTCCCACACTTCGTGTCGACAATGCGTCCGCTAATTGACTCATTTGGACTTCTAACTTGTGTATGGAGGAGGCGTGGTACTTTATTACTGGTTCAAATTTTCCTTCTAACCTTTTGTGAGTGTCATCCATGCCCCCAATCTTTTCTATGATCTTATCTAACTTAGATTCCATTGAGTTTGGTTTCTCCTGTTGGAAACCAGGTGGTCCTTGAGGTCGAACTTGACCTCCAACATTGTTTGATCAAGAAAAGTTTAGGTGATTTGTCCACCCAGGATTATATATGTTTGAATAATGGTTATTCCCCCCCTCCTCAACCAAATTGCACTTCCATATATTTAACTTGTTTCGATTCATAGTCTTTCATCAAAAAGCAATCAATGGTGTCATGGTTACCTTGTCCACACAACTCACATATTTGCTGAATAGTTTACACAATAGCTGAAAAAGAGCTTTCATATTATTTAGCTGTTGGGTCCAATTATCAATCTCAACTTGCATTTCAGTGATTAGGTCAACAACTAAAGCTCCCTTTTACTCGTGGAAGGTCGTATGTTGTTTACTTATATCCATTATCCAAAGACAACTGTTACTAGCCATTTCCTCCAACAATTCTTCTGATTCACCCACCGTCTTCATCATCAAAGATCCTTCTGATGCTACATTAATGGTGCCTCGAGTAGGTGGGTTCACTTCATTATAGAAGGTTTTCAAAAGGAACTCCTTAGGTAGGTTATTGTGAGGGCATATCCTTTGCAAATCTTTGTACTTTTCCCAAGCCTCATAAAATGACTCCCCATCACTTTGTTAAAAGTTTTTGATTTCCTTGATTATCTTGTAGTCTTCGTGAGGGGGAAGTACTTATCTAAGAACACTTGCACCACTTGTTCCCAAGTTGTAACATTCGTGGGACTTAATAAGTGATACCATGCCTTAGCTCTATCCCTAATCTTAACGACATCTTTCAACATCTCATAATATTAGAAAGTATCAAATATTTCTAAGAAATTGACTATATGAGCGTTAGGATCCTCATTAGTCAGCCCATAAAATTGAACATTAGTTTGCAACATGCTTAATAAAGTTGATTTAATTTCAAACAAACCTACTTGAACGGGTGGTCTAGCGATACCTTGATTGGTTACATTGAACCCCGATCTCATGAAATCCATGAGGGTCCATGGTTGGTTCCCTTGGTTTCCTCCTTGCGGAATCTCTTGATGAAATTTCTCATCCATGGTTGCTTCAATATTCTCTTCTTCTTCACGTCTAACTATTCAGATGGCTCGCTTTAACTGGACGATGTCAAGTTCTATAGTTTCGCCTATCTAACTCAAACTCCTAGTAACTCTTGTGTTCATGCAATTGTATAAACATGAGTGATAAAAACTTTTTAGACTAAAAGAATTAAACTAATCCTACTAACTCCCTGATAAGGTGTCAAAAACTTGATCGAGTGGGCAATTTTTACAATTTCTTATCCCTTAAAATACTGCAAGTGCACGGTATATGAGGTATCGATCCCTCGAGGAGTTGGTGAAATAATTGAATTCTAAGTTGTCTAAGGAATAAAGGATAACGAAAATGAAAAGGAAAACTAGACAAAAAATTAAAGAAGCGGATATGGATTGATTGAACATGAAATTGTAAAATTAACACAAATAAATCAAAATTGAGTACCACCAATGAACAATCAAACATCACACAAGGAAGATTTGCTGATTATGAGAGGGGGGATTTATCCTATCATCAATGCTAATATGATTACTTTTAAGTTAATACAATATCGATCATAGACTTTCGAAGGTCGGATTACTCTCTCTCGACTTATAATCATTAAACCCTAAATCATAACCCCTAATTGAATTATGAAATTTGTAATCTCTTAATTAACAAAAAGCTCACACATCCAATTAGATCTTAAGTCTTCTAATAGACTATCGGCTCCTCACACGAGATCTCTCTTTGTATAAATTACCAATTTGATTATTTGCGTGATCTGTTAGATTGTTTAACTCATATTACCCAATCTAACAATTTTGCTATCGATTCACTCTCTCGATTTGTTATCGAAGCATGTAAATACAACAAATAATCATAATACCTAATGTATTAATATCAAAATAAATCACATTAACATTGATTCAAGAACAAATCCCTAAAGGAGTTTAGAACATCATTATGAAACCTAAATCCATCACTATCAAATCCATCTCATACATTCAAAAGAGAGAATAACAAAGATGAAATGAAAATTTCACTTAGAAGGTTGGGATGAATCTAGTAGATAGCAACAACAATAGCCCTTCTTACTCCCTCTTCCTTTCCCCTCTTCTCTCCTCTTCTTCTCTTTCCTCAGATCTTTCCGAATGTAATAAATGGAGGAGCATGAAAATTAGGTTCTCCCCTGCTCTCTGTAGTATTTTCTAATTAGGGTAAAAACTAGGTTTTATTCGGGCCCAAAAGGTTGAAAATATCCCTTTAAAAGTTGAGTTTAGAAGTTAGTTCGTATCTGCTATTGCACAGGCCACGATCGTGGCTAGCTAAAGTGCTCTCTGTCATGATCGTGCCTGATGAATGGGCCTTTATCACCATCATGGCCCTCGGTCCTTCGCCAGGCTTCCTTCAAACCTCCTCCATTCTTCAATATCTGATCTCAATCACTAACAAATACATCAAGGCATCTCAAATACATAAAATTAAAGTTCAATAGCATGCACTAACCCACATATCGCTCAAAATATAAATATCCAACCAACTAACACAATTTTAAACCTAAACATGCATGAATCAATTCATTAACAACTAAAAACATATTAAAGTGCCTATTAAAACATTGTGTAACCTATAACTATGAATGACATAAAATCAATTACTTGCTTTTCTTACATTAATATTTTATTCAAAGTGAAATTTATCTTGTTTAGCATACTTGACACTAAGAGTTAGTGAACCAAATTTCTTGGACATAAGATATGTTACATAAAAAAGTTGTATATCCATTATGTAATTTTGCTATTAATCCTTGTTAAGGATTTAATGATAAAGATTTAGAGATATGTCAAAATCATATAAATCAATATTTTAAAAACCGAGCTGGACATCGAACCAGCTAAAGGAAAGGTTTAAGGTTTAAAGGCTCAACCTATGTTAGACCACTATAACATCGGTATATAATAAATAAAAAGTAAAAATTACAAAAGTAAGTAAAAATAAAATATTTTATTGAAATAAAAAATATACTAATGTCTATTATTATAAAATTAACTAATAATAAATAAATATGAGTCTAATATAAAATTAAAATAAACATAAAAATTAAAATTATTTCTAAAAGAGGTTGTGTCTCATCATCGTTAAAAGTTCCAAATTCTCCAACGTTATCTAAAGACTCGTAAACTACGCCTTCATTTAAAGTATTTGGATAAACTTTTTCTACTGCATTTAAATAAATTACAAATTAGTAATGTATGAAATTATTTTTAATTGTAAATTTGTAATACATTATACTTTTAACTAATTCAATTGTTAAAAGAAATTGCTAAATATTAAAGGGTGTTTGAATAATGTAACTATTCAACTTTTAATTATCCTTTTAATTATGGCCACGTCCTAAATAACCGTTTATTAATACACAATTATTTTTAATTAATAATGTTTCAAGTATGTTGACTTCAAATCTGGGACTTTTTATTAATTATTATGCTTAAGAATTCTTTAAACAATTTACATAATTTTCAAAATTCTTAGCAATTGATTATTTTATTTTTGAGTCAAATAAACTAAATTTCACAAATTGTTAACAATTATCATTTTTATTTTTAATTTTTATAAT
>JANQAP020020736.1:0-10863 GCA_026874005.2 Erythroxylum coriaceum | reverse complement strand
GATTTTGGCAAAGAAGAGAAGGAGTTTTCTTATTCACTTTCTATCATTTTAATCTCTTCCTTTCTTTGTAAAGATGGGTTATTTGAATGTTGATAGTGTTATGGAGACTATGTTAGGCTGATTTCATATTAGGGATTGCTTTTTCATTATTTTGTCAAAACTCATGTTTTATTGAATTGAATGAAGCGCCTTTGATAATTGCTATTTTTAATTGTCATCTTGCAACAAATCAAGAGAGTGAGTGAGATGAAATTCATGTAAGATTGTACAACGAGAGTTGGCGACTTATAGACTAGCAATTATTATGTCAAATGAATAATTAGAAGAGAGATCTCAATTAGTCAATTTATCATCCATAGGATAGTGTAATAACTAGTTGAATCGGTAGAGTCATTGGGTAGATTAAGAGATTGTCTAATCGATTCCCATTAATTCAATTAGGGACAAATAGTTACATCTTGAGAGAGGGTAATTAATGCATTTGAAAATCCAGGGTGAGACACAATTCAATCAATAAAATATGAGGGAGACAGAATAAGGAAAAAGGAATCTCTAGCATTTAGATCATTGAATTCAGATTTTCTGCAATTGCGGTATTGTCCACTGTTTACATTAGTCTTTTAATTTTAATTTAATTTTCTAGATTAATTGCATTAAACAATTTTATTTTTTAAACAAAGTCTTTTCTAAATTAAGTGGTGCTTGGGCATCAATCCCTGTGGGATCGATATCCGCTCTTTTAACTATAAGTCACGATCCGTTCACTTGCAATTTTTGAGCGTAAAATAAGTAGATAAGTTTTACAATCCATCAATAGTAATCCACAGGCAGAAATATACTCAACTCATCTCGGTAAAATTTTCACATCGATCCCAACTAATGTTTTACTTAATACTCTACTAAGCTTGTGAATGGGTAGGTTGAAAAGGTCTAAAGTTTTCAAATTTTAGGTGTTTTCAAGAAACAAAAGGTTAAGGCTCAATGGGGGTAGCAAAGGATACTATAAAGGGTAGGTCATGTAAGCCAAGGGTTAAAACAAGAAAAAGGGCCTGAATCATCTCTATCAAGCATGCATCCAGTAGACTCAAACTGATACAAAACAAGTTCTGAAGGCAGTAACCTAAGTAAGTAACACTCAAAAAAGAAATAGAATGACTATGGATGGAGTCATATGGCTCAATCCTCACTTTGGCTCAAATGAAAACTCATTATGCATCTCTCCACTATCTCATTGTTCAAATGTCAATTTGTGACTAAGCTTATGTAATCAAATACTTTTCATCACTCTATATGGTTCACTTTCTACTCAAGTAGCCTAATTCAAGTTCAAGCATACATTCAATTTAATTCCAACTAGCATAGTAGACTTTCATGGTAATATTTATCAGAGTGATTCAAGTACAGTTCTATTGCTGACACAAAGCATATATAATATGCCTAAACATGCATCCTATCTAACAAAATGCAAACAATGCAATTATGAAAGTCAAAGTCACCTCCCCACACTTAAAGTGCATATTATCCTTAGTGTGACAAGTCAACCACCAAATATGGGAAAATGATCTCAAGGCAAACAAAAGAAATTGAAACACACAAATGACATGAAACAAACAAAATATGAACTTGAACCAAATGGAAAAAAAAACATGAAGCCAAACAAACATGAAATAAAATGAAAACAAACAAGAGAATCAACAAAATTAAAAAGAAAAGGGTAAGAAAAGCTTAGTTAGATGATGGTGGCGATGGTGTTGGTGAAGGAGCTTCAAAATTGTTCCTCCGACATAAGTTGAGGAACCTCTTCTTCAAGCTACACTATTCCTTACGGATTTTCCACATTTGAGTGCCGAGTTCATTTAATTAGGTTGTCATCTGTTGTTTATTGGTGGCCATCTAGTCGAGAATTTGTTGATATTGGTTGACCTCTACTGGTGCACTGCGTTATGCTTCTACTGCTTCCTTCTCTGGCTCTGGAGCTGCTCGGGATGTGGATGGTCAGTTTGTATTTGTGTCTCGGCCCCTCCTGCTCCTTACTACAGCATATGTCTGAGGATTGTGGAGTTTTATAGATTGGACTTCCACAATCTCGGATCACCTCAAATACGATATGTCAAACATATCGTGTGGCATTATACGTACCTCTTCCATATTAAGGTTATAAAAATGAGCTAAAGCAGCAACAACATGCCCTATTCCAAAATATGAACTCTTTTTATTGACAACACTTACTAAGGATCGAAAAATTCTAAAAGGCATGTTGATTTTAACTTTATTGATTTTAACTTTATGATCCATGCACCATAAAAAGAAAAGTTTTTTAGCCAAACATTTGCTACTTTCAATTTTATTCCACAAAGTTAAACACATTAATTTATGCAAGAGCAAATGTTTAGAACTACGGATTAAAGCATTCGGTGCATTGCATGAGTAAAAATTGTCTTCCCCCGTTAAAGTTTTCCAATAGGAATCCACATCAAAATTAGTGTGATCATCTAAAATTTTTGTATGTTCCAAATCGAAAATATGACGCATGACATTATAATCTAATTTGTAAATAGTACCGAACAATCTAAACCAGAAGACGTCCATTTTAGGGGTATATCAGACAGTAGTAAAAAACTCAATGGTCATCATAGGATGAATAAGCATGTCACACTGGATGAACCTATTCCAACCTATATTTGCAACTAGTCGCTCAATCTTTAGTCTCACTCTAATGTACTTTGAAATCACAATACCTAGGAGTGATTAATGATCTAGCCCTAAAGTCACGGAAGCACGTACCTTCTTCTTCTGAGTAAATTAGGAAGGGAGACTGGTAAGTCATCGCTAAATCACTCTTACCTTCACTAGAAACTTGACGACGGATTTCATTAGTCAGTTTTCAAGCCATCATCTTCCTTGGTGCCATTGGAAGAGGAAAATTTGCAAAAATGAGAGAAAAAAAGTGAAATTCGAGTTTTAGAGAGAGAGAGCAAACTCTTACCCTAATCCTTGTATTTTTGTATGGTTAATGTATGAAAAGATGAAATGATTGGGAGAATAATGAAATAGTTGAAGAAAATACCAAAAATTTAGAGGAAAATTGAAGATTTTAGAGAGTGGGAGGAGGAGTTTCATGAGTTAGAGAGAGAAGGAGTGAAAATTTTGAGTGGGTGAAAGAAGAAAATGGGAGGGAAGTTTAAATTTCCCTCCCGGATGGAATTCCCAAGATCATGGAAATTCCCATAATTCCCACGATCGTGGGATTACTCTTCAGAAACTTTTTGGAGAGCTTTCCCATGCCCGTGGGAATCATTACAATTCCCATGGGAATCACTACAATTCCCATGATCATGGGAAAAGGTGATACTCACAATTTTAAACCTTCTTCCAAGCTTAATTTTAGTTCTCCGTGATCCCACAACCTACAAACACATTAAGTTAATATCATCAACAATAAATTTAAAAAGAAAATAAGTTATACTTAAAAAAAACTAAATTAAACATCAATCAAACTCAATTCAAGCACAATCATAAATAACTAAATCAAACAAAAACTAAACGAAGACACCTAAAAGAAATTAAACATGGTAAATTAAGGTCATTAGCTTGACCATTCCTTATACATTCATGAAAGAACGAAAGATAGAAGAGAGATAACTTCCCTTCCTTGTAGATATGTTCCTCCATAATTGGGCTTACAGCGGTGCCCATTGACCTTGAATGTTTCCCCCTTATCATTTATCGACTCCATAGCTCCATGGGGAAATACTTGAAGGATTTTAAAAGGCCCACTCCATGTTGACTTGAGCTTTTTGGGAAATAATCGAAGTCTTGAATTAAACAAAAGTACCAAGTCTCCACTTTTGAATTCCTTCTTGATATGGCCATCATGCCACTTCTTACCCCTTTCTTTGTATAGCTTGGCATTTTCATAAGCATCGTACCTTAACTCATCCAACTCGGTAAGATGTAACAATCGCTTTTCTCCTGCCAGCTTCCAATCCATGTTCAATTTCTTGATTGCTCAATATGCTCTATGCTCCAACTGCAATGGTAAATGACATGCCTTGCCATACATAAGCCGATACGGTGTTGTGCCTATAGGGTCTTGAAAACTATTCTATAAGCCCACAGTGCATCATCCAGCTTTAAGGACCAATCTTTTCTTGAAATGTTCACTGTTTTCTCCAAAATCCTTTTTAGCTCTTTATTCACCAGCTCCACTTGGCCACTAGTTTGAGGATGGTACAGGGTAGCCACTCTATGATGAACATTATATCTCCTCAGAAGGTTCTCAAATGATTAGTTGCAAAAATGACTCCCCCCATCAGATTGCTCTAGGCATCCTAAACCTAGTAAAAATCTTCTTAATGAACATCTGAACCACCTTGCTATCATTGATAGGAGTGGCGACTACTTCAACCCATCTAGAAACATAATCAACTCCAACTAAAATGTAGGTGTTACCTTCGGAGGATGGGAATGGTCCCATAAAGTTTAGACCCTATACATCAAATATTCCCACCTCCATTATATTCAAAAGTGGCATTTCATCTCTCTTTGATATATTGCCTACTCTTTGACATCTATCACACTTGAGTACGAAATCTCGAGCATCCTTAAATAAAGTCGGCCAATAGAATCCACACTCCAAGATTCGTGCAGTAGTTTTGTTAGCTCAATGATGCCCTGCATACGGTGAGCTATGACATTGTGTTAAGATCTCAAGCATTTCATCTTTCAGAATGCACTTGTGAATTAAACTATCAGTATAAATCTTATAAAGTACAGATTCATCCCAAATATAACGAGAGCATTGAAATAAGAAATGCTTCCTTTGTTGATACAACAAGTTGGATGGAAGAATACCACCTGAAAGGTAGTTTGCAATATTTGCAAACTAAGGAAAGAAAGGGTTATCTACCATCATCAAGGTCTTGTCAGGAAAACTTTCCTTGATTTCTTCTTCCTCTTTATGATGTCCTCCTTCGAGTCTCGATAAGTGATCTGCTACGACATTTTTTGCTCCTTTCTTGTCTTTGATTTCAATGTTAAATTCTTGGAGCAGGGGTACCTATCGAATAAGCCTGGCCTTGGCATCCTTCTTGGAGAAAAGGTAACGTATTGCTGTATGGTCTGTAAACACAATAACTTGTGAGCCTAACAAATAGGAACAAAAATTTTCACAAGCAAATACAATCGCAAGCAGTTCTTTCTCAGTAGTTGTGTAGTTCAATTGTGCTCCCATCTGGGTCTTACTTGCATAATAAATAGCATGCAACCTCTTCTCCTTCCACTGACTAAGTATACACTGAACAACATTGTCGCTTGCGTCACACATGATCTCAAATAGGAGAGACCAATCCAGTGATGTCAGAATTGGTGCTGTTATCAGTGTCTTTTTTAACCTGTTAGAAGAATTTAGACAGTTATCATAAAAAACAAATGGCACATCTTTAACCAATAGATGAGTTAGGGGTTTTGCAATAAGGGAAAAATCTTTAATGAATTGTTTGTAAAACCCTGCATGACCAAGGAAAGCTCGGATACCCTTGATGTTGGAGGGAGGTGGTAACTTTTCAGTTACTTCTATCTTAGTGCGATCCACTTCAATCCCTTTGTATGAAATTTTATGACCTAATACAATTCCCTCTTGGACCATGAAGTGACATTTTTCCAATTTAAAACTAAACATGACTCCTCACATCTTTGAAGCACTTTGTCTAAGTTGAGCAAACAATGATCAAAAGACTCTCTAAAGATAGAAAAATCATTCATAAATACCTCAATAAGTTTTTCATTCATGTCTGTAAATATAGCCATCATGCATCTTTGAAATGTGGCAGGTGTGTTACATAAACCAAAAGGCATCCTTCGTTACGCAAAAGTTCCATATGGATATGTGAAAGTGTTCTTCTCTTGATCTTCCGAGTATATAAATATTTGATTGTACCCTGAATATTCATCCAAGAAGCAATACAAAGAATGAGATTTGCCACCCTGTAGCTCCCATCCTTTTCCTAATAGTCTCCACCACTTTCTCGTCTTGCTCATAATTTAATTCACTAGAGATAATGATAGGTAAAGTGTAGTTCTTCCCTAAAAAGGTATATCTCAAATGGGAAGATAAAGGTTTAAGCTCTAAAGTGGGAGGTTTAACAGTAGACGATGGTAGAGGTGCAACAGCTCTCTCTAAACTTTCTAACTCCACTTCCTCACATAAATCCTCTTCCTTCACACCTTCATCCTTGTGTACTTCATTCACTTCATCGGCTCCTTCTTTAATCTCCTTCACACACTCATCTACAACATCAATTTTTATACACACATTTCCATCTTTCAATTTCTTCAAAGATTTTGTCATATTAAACTCAACCTGTTCATTACCAATTCTCAACACAAGATTTCCTTCATGCACATTAACTAATGCCCTACTAGTATTCATAAAGGGCCTACCCAAAATCAATGGACAATTCTTATCAACTTCAAAATCCAACACAACAAAATTAACAGGAAATATATATTTGTCCACTTTTACCAATACGTCTTCCACGACTCCAAATGGCCTTTTTATTGATTGATCCATAAGTTGAATCAGCATGGAAGTTGGCTTGACCTCTTCTAATCCCAGTTTCCTGAAAATAGACAAAGGCATCAAATTAATACTTGCACCTAAATCACATAAACATTTAGAAAATTCAAAATCGCCAACAACACATGGAATAGTGAAACTCCCTGGATCTTGTAATTTTGAAGGCATTTGACTTGAAATAATGGAACTACAATTCTCCGTCAATGTAATCGTTTGATTTTCTTCTTAAGTGCGTTTGTGTGTGAATATATCCTTCAAAAACTTCGCATACTTAGGCATGCACTCCAAAACTTCCACTAATGACAAATTAATCTATAGTTTCTTCAATTTTTCTAAGAATTTGGAAAACTGAATATCCACCTAACGTTGTTTCACTCTTTGTGGATACGGGAGTTTGGGTTTGTACAATGGTGGTGGAACATATGGCCTTCCTTCTTCCTTTTCTTCTTCTATCTCTGTACTTTTGTATTTTTCGTAGCTATCCCTTTTCACACTTGGCTCTTCCATCTGTTTGCCACTTCAAACTGTATTGGCTTTGAGTTGCTCCCTTGGAATGACCTCAGTATTGCTTGACATAATATCTGCACTTTGAGAAAGTAAGGCATTAGAAAGTTGACTTACCTGAACCTCCAAGTTATGGATCGACGAGGCATGGTTCTTCACATTCTGGTCAAATTTTTTCTCCATCCTCTTTTGACTCTCCTCCTGGTTTGCAAATATTCTTTTCAGACTCTCTTCTTGAGCTGTTAGTTTGGAATCAAACATCTTCATAAACTTGTCCAACTTACTCTCCATCGCTTTGATTTGATCTTATTGAAACCCTAGTGGTCTTTTTGGTCTTTGCTAGCCACCTGCATTGTTATTACTCCAAGAAAAATTTGGATGGTTTCGCCATCCTGGATTATAGGTATTAGAGTAAAGGTTATTACCTTTCTATGGCTAGCCCAGGTAACTTAACTGTTCAGTATCACCAGTTCCCAATAGTTAACACTCCGCTGAGTCATAGTTTCTCTACCTACACAACTCATACTAAACTTGTATTGCCTTAGCTGTCAAGCTAAATGGTCCTTGCATGTTGATCAGCTGCTTTGTAAGAGCCGTGATATGAGCCTGTAAGGCAGTAACAGAGTCAATGGGTATCACACCTTTCTGTTTCTTCTGTCCTTGTTTGCTCCTCTCACTTGACCACATGAAGCTGTTGCTTACCAACTCCTCTAACAGATCATGAGATGCTTCCACTGTTTTCCTCATTATTGAACCTCTTGCTATTGCATCGATGGTTTCTCTAGTGCTTAGATTCACTCCATTATAGAACGTCTGAAGCAGGAACTCTCTTGGCAGGTTATGATGGGGACAACTTCTATGAAGTTCGTTGAATCTCTCCCAAGCTTCGTAGAGAGACTCCCCGTCAATTTGCTGAAAAATTGTTATCTCCTTGATAATACTCATTGTCTTTGGCAACGGGAAATAATTGGTAAGGAATACTTGGGCTAACTGCTCCTAAGTTGTAATCTGGCCTAAATTCAATGAGTTATACCACGCTTTAGCCCGATCGTTCAATATGAATAAAAATAGTCTCAGCTTCACTGCATCGTCAGACATTCTGTTGAATGGGAATGTGTCACAGATCTCCAAGAAATTAACGATGTGGGCATTTGGATCCTTATTGGATAGCCTGTAGAACTGCATATTATTTTGTAGAATGATGAGTAACACCGGCTTTATCTCAAAATTATTTGCTTAGACCACTGGTCTTACCACTCCTTGAGGACTAACTTGGCTTTATGAAATCCATCAAGGTCCTCTCTGGTCCTCTTTGCTCTCCTTCTTCAGCCATATCTTGTTGTGAAAAGTTAAGACGCTTTGCCCTTCGTAACTCTCTTTCGCGCCTTTTGATGTCAGGAAATTCGTCTTCGCTCACTTCTTTTGTTCTTCGTGTGCTCCTTGTGTTCATGCACCTGTAATTACACAAGGAAAAGTATCAAAAACTTTTAAATCAAAGTAATATAAATTAACAAGATGCTAAACAATCAATCCCTAGCAACGATGCTAAAAAATTGTTGATGGTAAAACCTATCTACTTGTTTTATGCTCAAAAATCGCAAATAAACGGGTCATGACTTATAGCTTAAAAAAGCGGATATCGATCCTATAGGGATTGATGCCCAGACACCACTTAATTTAGATAAAACTTTATTTAAGAAACGAAATTGTTTAATAAAAATAATCTAGAAAATTTAAATAAAAATTAAAAGACTAATTCAAAACAATAGACAATACCAACATGCAAAAAAATTGAAATTCAAGAATCTACAGATTAGAGATGACTTTTTTCCCTATTTTGTCTCCCTCCTATTTTATTGATTAAATTGTGTCTCACCCTAGATTTTCGAATGTATTAACTACCCTCTCTCAAGGTTTAATTAATTTTCCCTGATTGAATTAAAGGGAATCAATTGAACGATCTCTCAACATACCCAATGACTCGACGTATTCAACTAGTTATTAAACTATCTTATGGGTGATCAATTGACTAGTCGAGATCTCTCTTCTAACTATTTAATTAACGTGATAATTGTAAGTATATAGGTCGTTAACTCTCATTGTACAATCCTACAAAAATTTATCTTACTCACTCTCTCGATTTGTTGCAAGATAACATATAAAATCAACAATCATCAAAGACAACTTCATTCAATTCAATAAAATAGGACTTCTAATAAAATAGTTCAAAAGAAATCCCTAAAACTAAATCAGCCTAACATGGTCTCCATAACATAATCAACATTCAAATAAACCATTTTACAAAGAATAGAAGTAAAATTGACAGAAAATTGAATAAAAAGAGTCCTTCTCTTCTTTGCCAAAATCTGGAAATTTTGGTGTTGATGTGCTATTTTCCCCAATCTTTATGATGATCCTTGACTTCAATCCTTCCTCAAGGCTCCAAACATGTGTTCTTTACTCTAAAGATGGTCTTTCTACATAAGGGTTCTATCTCCTTTTAAGATGGAGGCTTAATGATGCTTTTATAGTCCAAAAAACCTAAATTTGATGAAGCCCCACATAATCCTTCGGATTGTAATTCCCACAATTTTGGGAATCGGCCACAGAACACTTCCTCTTTGCTTTTCCTCTTGATTTCTAGGTAAATCTTCAAGTTGCTCCATCTTCCTTCCTACACAAAAATAGTCAATTCTTACCCTAAATTAACATCAAACATAAAAGAACAACAATGGAAATCAAACTAAACAAAAATATACAAAATGAATCCTAAACTACAACAATAATCAACAATTATACAAGAAAACACATGTTAATTACCTAAAAAAACATAACCTAATACACACCTATCAGGCACCAGTACAGCCGCTTCCTGACCCTCTGGTCCTGAGCAGTCTTGGAATCAGAGGAAGAAGCAGTGGAGGAGGAACTGAGTGCATCAGTAGAGGTCGACTGATTTCAACACATCCTCAACCAGATGGCCTCCAACCAACAACAAATGACATCCTAAGTAAATGAGCTCGACACCCAAATGCGACAATTCCACAAGGAGCAGCGTAGCCTGAAGAAGAGATTCCTCAACTTCTGTCAGAGGAACAATTTTGAAGCTCCTTCACCAACATCGTCACCACCATCATCTGAATAAGCTTTTCTTACCTTTCACTTTTAAAATTTGTTGTTTCTTTTGTTTGGTTTAATTTCATCTTTTGTTTGGTTTCATGTAATTTTCTTTTGTTTGGTTTGCTGTCATTTTTTGTTAAGTTTCATGTCATTTGTTTGATGTAAATTCTTTTGTTTGGTTTGAGGTCATTTTCCCTTATTTGGTGGTTGACTTGTCATATTGAGGACAATGTGAACTTTAAGTATGGGGAGGTGACATTGACTTTACCAATTGCATTGTTTACATTTTGTTAAATATGATGCATGGTTAGGCATATCATATGCTTTGTGTCAGTAATAGAACCACATTTGAATCATTCTAATGAAAATGGCCATAAGATTCTATCATGCTAGTTGGAATTAAATTGAATGCATGCTTGAACTCGGATTAGGCTACTTAAGTATAAGTGAACCATATAGAGTGATGAAAAGTAGTTGATTACATAAGCTTAGCACAAATTGACACTTAAACAATGAGGTAGTGTAGAGATGCATAATGAGTTTTCATTTGAGCTGATATGAGGATTGAGCCATATGACTCCATCCATAGTTATTCTATTTCTTTATTGAGTGATACTTCCTTAGGTTATTACCTTCAGAACTTGCTTTGAATCGGTTTGAGT
>JANQAP020020719.1:0-10866 GCA_026874005.2 Erythroxylum coriaceum | reverse complement strand
ATTACAAAACTGTAACTGAAGAAGATAAAGTTACATGTAAATACACTTGCTTTCTAGGGCACTATATTTACATAACTGCAACAAGTTAATGATCACTCACATTCATTGTCTTCCCTATCTTCAAACTTTTGATCTCTATTGAGTCCCTACACTTTTGGAATATCTCTTTACCCTTTTCTTCCACGTTTAATTTCTCCAATCTATTAGGTAAAAGTAAAGGGTTAGTCTTAGCAACAATTAGGAACTCAGTATTTACCTTTGAACTAAAAGATATATCCTTGTCTGGTTCAAGCTCTTTCTTAACTTCTTCTTCATAAGCAATCCTTTCAGTAGTCTTTTCAAGATTCTTAAGCTCCTTTTCACTCCTTAAGGTTTCCTCACTAAGGTTCCTTGGATACACCTCGGTTTAAGATGGTTGCTTCTCTTTGCTTTGTGATTCTAAGTGGTTGATAGTTACTGCCATCTAACCCAACTAATTTAGGGAATCAAAACATTATATCTTGCTGGAATTGTTTTACATCTTGATGAAATTACAGAGTATTAGTAGTAACAACATTAACTAATTCTTCTAGAGATGTATTTGAGGTTTACTGGCTTAGATGTTAGATCTTGTATCTTATGAAAATTTCCTTGCATCTTGCTAGAAATGTAGAGCATTTATTGGCAATAACATTAACTAAATCTTCCATTGATGTACCAGAGTTATAATAAGAGAGTTGTGGTCTATATAGGAATTGTTGTACGTCCTGTAACTTATCTAGGAAGTAGCCTTATTGGCTATCCTCTACATAATTAAAGTTTGTAGGATCACTCCAAACTTGGTTATAGGACAAGAAATATGGGTTATGGGAAAATTTTCCACTAATAGCATTGATAATATCCAACAGTGACATACTCCCTTTGCTATGTCCTTTTTATGTATAAACACAAACAAACATGAAAAGATAAAGAAATAAATGTGAAAACTAATTAGAAACAAATATATACAAAAATTGATAAAAATCACGAATAAAAACTAAAACACCACACTCCCCAAAAGCGGCCCCAAAATTTATAGCACATTTTAACACTATAAAAAAAAACTAAACTTAAAACTATACTAGTGATAAGTCTAGGTCAACCTACAAAGAGTGCGTGTAAATTTTTTTTAAAAAATTGGTGTTTAAGTTATGGAGGGGGTTAGTTTGATTTCAATTAAGAAAATAAAGTGAAATTAAACTAGTGAAAGTAAATTAAAGAAAATAATCAAAAAGTGATAGAAGTGATGAATGAATTTAGAGTCTGGTCCTCTGTTTAATCTCAGCTTACAAACGAATAAGCAACTTCAATATCTTGTTATTTTTATACCTCTCCTAGCAACTATTAATCGTAGGTTAACAACAAGCTCTATTAACCCCAGTTTTTTAGGTTATGTGTAGTTAAAATAAGCTTTTTTACTATACCTAGCTATCGAACAACCTAGACCAAGCTTCCCAGATTTAATAAGATAGTCGCATTATAACATATTAATCAAGCTAATAACCACATAAGCTCGGGTCATTTAACCAAAGTTATGTTATCCCTAATGGTTTGACACCATTAGTTGTGACAAATGAATCATAAACACAACGATTACGTATTGTATTCAAGATTCTAGCAATAGCTTTTCATAAAAACAATATAATGAATGCATTTAGATTATCTTTATACAAATACCCAATCAATAGACTTAGGATAACATAAACAATCCCTAACAAGAGAATGATATAACATTACAAAATAAAGATATGCCCAAAAGTGTTCTTCGACTTTGATTTCACCTTGTAACTGCATTTAGGAAGTTTAACCCTTCAAGGGTCTCTAAAGAATGTGTGCTCTGCTCCTCATTTTCTTCCAAAATCAATCCTTCCTTGTTTTGTTGCTCAAATGTCATTTTATATTAAAAGTTAAGGTTATAGGGAGATAGTGATCAGAAATCTCCCCAAATAATGACTATACACGATTGCATACACAGCCATGTATCCGACTGTGTAAGTCAAAAAATATATTCTGATTGTATACACGGTCATGTAAATAGATATACAACCTTGTATCTTTCAGATCATCTTAAAACCTTCATTTCCTTAGATTTTCTTGTCCCATCTTCACCCCAATACGTCTCCTTCTTATTCAACAAGGACAATTGAGTGTGAAAATCAAGATGATGGCTCAAATAATGTTCTTTTAACTCACTTTAGCTCTTATGCTTCCAAATTGTACCTAAAATCAAATATGAACCAAAATGAGTTTCTTAAACATTTGACAGCAATAATCACTAAGTGTTATGGAATAAATGTACAATCAATTAAGCACATATCAGAAAGAACTTAAAAGGTGTTTCCATTCATACTAAGGTAACGAGAGGCAGATATGTTAAATGGACTCTAAAACATTATGCATCCAGATTTAAAGATAAAAGTATTGCTAATGGTGTAAAAGATATATCACTGTTGGGTTTTAGAATTTTTATTTCCAATTAACAGTTGACCAACATCACAACATTCATTATTAGTTTATAACTGGATTAAATTAGTTATCTCAATTACCATAAGCAAAAAGAAATATCATGTATGTTAATAATTACAAGGGCAAGAAAGTTAATGATATGTTCCATTTACAAGGTTCTACCACTATTAGTATAGGCTAGAATCCTACTGAAGAGACAAAAAGTCATTGTTATTTATTGGTCTGTTACTTGATGGCATAAAAAGCTAGCAATCAAGATCTATCTTTCTATTAAATTCCTGTGAATATTTAATAGTTATTTTTATGTTTTATTAAAAATTTTCTTAATTGATATAAACTTCTTTATTTTGTTTATTTTTTAAGTGAGAAAAGGCTAATAGATGTAAAGAATGTGAGAGTGGTAGGTTGTATCTTAGACATGATCCAAACATACATCTACAAATAAGAAAGTAAAAGACTAAAAATATAATTATTGTAGAAATCAATTCTCTTCATGGCATAATTACATGAATAAGAAGGACATTATTTGAATGGAGTTATATAATTGGAAAATGGAATCATTTGATGAATATTTTTTTTGAAGTGAATAAGAATTTATAAAATAAAAGTGAAGGTTCAAATATAAACAAAGTCAAAGAGGCCAAATGGAGGCCCTCAAAATAAAATAAAATATATACAAAATAAGCAAAAAGCCACAAGGGCCCTCAATACAAAGACAAGTAGGTAGCTTCCAAATATGTTGATGAAGATCAGGTATTTGAAAACAAGTCTTGAGGCTTAGAAGATGAGAACAAATAAGCTCGAAGATGTCCATAATAATGTCCTAAGGTGAACAATGATGGCTGCTGAAAATACTATTGTTCCTCTCATACCAAAGAAAGTAAACAGTGGCAGAAATAACTAACCACGACAGAATATGCCTAAAGTCCCTCCGTCGACGAAGATGGGTGGAAGCCCACTGGAGGAGAGGAGACCAAGAAATCGAGGGCCAAGTAGCAGAGGTCTTTGTCGAGAGAGAACCCCAGACAAAGGAGGAGAATCTGTACTGGAAGAAAAGGTGATCATGTGTCTTAACAGAGGAGCTACATAAGACATAAGTTAAGTCTAACAGGACTCCACACAACTGGAGACTGTCCAAAGTGTAGAGTCGCCCCTTAGAAGTTAACCAAAAGATGAAAGAGTGTCATAGGATGTGCCATGGAAACTATAGTAGATGGTGGATGAGATCCACTAGTTGTCGAGCTCAGATAAGGTTCCATGTAGAGTCAACTGAAAAGACCCCAAAAGATTGACCAGTCCAAACCCAACTGTTTGAGTGTTGGGCATGAGGTCGAAGACGGATAGAGTCCTATGCCTATTGTAACTTACTACTCCCTTTAAGAAAAATCCACTTGCCATAATGTATAATCTCCAAAACCCAAGCATCCCAAGAGAGCTCAGTGGAAGAAAGAACTTGAAATGATAATCGATCACACAGTGGACCTTGATCTGGCAACTAGTAATCCTACCATAATGATATGTCCCGACCATCTCCTATTCACGCTGATCGCAAGGTTACACGAGCTAAGTTTTACTATTTATAATCTTGGTAAATTCTGCAAGCGCAGGGGTCATTCGCGTAGTACCTAAGGTGTCGATCCCATGAGAAAGGTAATCTAACACTAAAATCTAAGGTCGCCTTAAACTACAATAATTCTCAACAAGTAACAAATGTAGAAATTAAATCAATCAACAATCAATTATGAGAATTTAAAGTGCCGAAGTGTAAACAAAATAACAATCACATAACCCAATCTGAAATTAACCTAAAAATCACCAAGTGAGAGAAAGGGGACTTTGATTCGAAACTAATGAAAACCTAACCAATTATGCAATCACTGAATTAAAGGGTCTATACGGTCCTAGGCTGAACTACTCTCTCTTGAGTTATAATTCTTAACCCTAATTGATACTCCCTAATTTAAATTATGAAATTGCGATCTCTCGATTCGCAATTGGCCCAAAACCTAAATTAGTTCTAAATTGTATACTAACCTATCGGGAATCTATGCTCGATCTCTCATTACATGACTCTACTGATTTGATTCAATTCTCTACCTATCAATTCACCTAACTCTCGTTAGGCCAAATTGATTAGCTTCACCTGGCTTACCCTCTCAGTTTGTTGCCGAATTATTAAGAACAAAATTTGAATAACAATTAATTAAATAAAAACATAATCAATTAAATTTTATTAATCTCAAGAGTCAAAATCCAAAGGTGAGTATAAACATAAACTCAACATTCAACATAACTATTCTCAACACCTATTTCAATTCCATACACGAATAAAACTGAAATAAATGGAAAATACTTTCAGGAACAGAATTTCAAAAGCGGTGATAGTGGGAAACCACCTGTTCCAGGAAGTACGTCTCATCTAGCTCATATCTGTGTCTCTCTTCCTTCATCTCCTTCCTCAGTCTCTTGATCTCTCTCTAGGTTTCTCTCAGAATTGGCTGAATCAAGCTCTCTTGCATGACTCTCTAAGCTCTCCAAAGATTGTTGCTTCTATCACATCATGTTCTATTTATACTTTGGAGGCTCTAGGTCAAAGTCGAGGTCGAAATGGTTCAAAAAATCTTACAAAACTTAGGTTTTTCTATCAGCCCGATGCAGGCCACGATCATGGCCAGCGTCCTAACCTTTTTGCCATGATTGTGGCCTAACTTGGAGGCTTTTTGTCACGATCGTGGCCCATGTGCATGATTTTGGCCTGGCTACTGCTGGCTTGTCCTTTTTTGTCATGCTCATGGCCCTACTGTACCACAATCGTGGGCTAGGTCTTTGGCATAAAACTCTTCGAATCTTCTCCGTTCTTTACTGTTTACCCTGAAACACTAACAAATGCATCCTGGTACCTAAAAAATATAACATTTAAGCTCAAAGACTTAATCTAACCTATAGAAACACTAAAACACTCAAACTAACATAATTAAACCCTAAATGCATACTCAACACTCAAATTCACACTAACTACACAACAAATTAATAAAACATCATGCAATCAACAACTATCAACGTACCCACACTTAAACGTTTACTTGTCCTCAAGGAAACAAAACAACAACACAAAAAACACACAATGGAATAATAAGGCAATGGCTTTTATCTTTATGAAATGAATTTAATCTTTATCACAATCATTCAATTATGTCAAATCATTAACATGCAAAATATATGTCTAAAGGCTTTGAACAACTTGATCGAGACCTAAGTGTTAACTTATTTTCAATTGTACGAACACATTAATAATTTTTTGGTCCCTCAAACTTTGTAACCATTCCTAAGTACATTTTCATGAAAATTCAAGCCTATTACAAGTTTGGTAGGTTTTTATTAAGAAAGCACACATTTTTTTATTTAAACCTGGACTTAGTCTTTTACTCGGAGGCAAACATTTGTGATGAATGTCGATCCGGTTACTCAACTAAGTCATTTTACTAAACAGCTTAGTTGAAACATCATTATAGCCTTTTTATGTGAAGGCACACATTTGTGATGCGTGTCGATTCGATTACTCATCTATTATCATGTTTTTAATTGGATACTAGCTCCATTCATAACCCAAAGGTTAGCAAAATAGTAATTTATTAACAAAACAATTTTTTTAATTATTGTTGGCTACCTTGTTGCTTTTAGCTATTCGTTTTCATGAAAAATACTAGTTAAGCTACTTAAGTTAAAAGACCTCAATTTATGAATGAATGTGACAATCTAGATGGTGCTAAATTTACAATAAGTCCTAATTAGGCTACATATTTATCCAAAGGCCCCCTAACTCACTAATTTCGCAGGTTAATGATCGTTCACAACCTAATAGATTATGTCAAAAATTAAATGAATTTCACTCAATTTAAGCCATTGACACATTCACACACTTTACACAATGTAACCTAATAACTATCATATAATATGCAAAATCACATTCAAAAACAAAACACCCAATCCCTCCCCACACTTGAACAACACATTGTCCTCAATATGAGAAGGAAGCACACACAACCTTATGAACAAATGGTAAAGAAAAAATTAAAGTAACAAGGAACAGAAAATTAACAATAAAAATAGCAATAAAAATAATAAAAATAAAAATAAAAACAACATATAACTGAAGGCTAATTTGAAAAAGAAAAAGTTGGGTTAGACAGAAATCCTAAGGAGATGGAGGTGGTGATGGTGTCAGTCTGAGAGTTCACATGCATCACTCACTTTTTATTGTAAATAAATCTATCCATCCCTAATTTTTTCAAAAGAAATCTAAATGTTGCTGGTTTATGGTCCTTAGCTAGACCTTTCATCCAAGAAGGCATTTTCAATTATTCGGAGACAAGGACATCACTTCCTTATCTTTAGGAATTGCTCTTCCAAAATATAGGTTGCACCGATGGCCATTAACCTTAAAAGTCTCCTTGTTAGCATTTTCCAATTTGAGAGCTCCATGATCAAAAACTTGAATAACGATAAATGGCCCACTCCATTTAGATTTCAACTTCCTTAGAAATAGCCTTAATCGGGAGTTATATAGTATAATAGTGTCTCCTACTTTTAATCCTTAATGTGAGATCTTATGTCCAAGAACTATCCCTTCTTGTACCATGAAATGACATTTCTCCCAATTCAGTACCAAATGTGACTCTTCACATCTTTGCAGAACTTTATCCAAATTAGTTAGACACAAGTCAAAGGAATCTCCAAAGATTGAAGAGTCATCCATGAGCACCTCCATTATATCTTCTATCATGTCAGCAAAGATTGACATCATGCACCTCTGAAATGTTGCTAGAGCATTGCAAAGTTCGAAAGGCATCAGTCTATATGTGGTCTCATAGGGGCAAGTGAATGTGGTTTTCTCCTAATCATTAGGGTAGATGAAGATCTGATTATAGCCCGAACATCCATCTAAGAAGCAATAAAATGAATGATCAATTACCCTTTCTATCATCTGGTCTATGAATGGGAGAAGAAAGTGATTTTTCTTAGTCACTGAGTTGAGTTTGCGATAATCTATACATACTCTCCACCCTGTGACTGTTTTGGTTGAGATTACTTCTCCACTTTCACTCTCTATCACTGTCATTCCTCTTTTTTTTTTGGTACACATTATACTGGGCTGACCCATTCACTATAAGAGATGGGATAGATTATTCCTGCATTTAGGAGTTTTATGATCTCCTTTTTGACCACTTCCTTCAGGTTAGGGTTTAGACTCTGTTAACACTTTTGCATCATTTTACATCCTTCCTCTAAGTTTATTTGGTGTATGTAGACATTCGGGCTTATTCCTCAAATGATAGCAATCTGCCATCTGATGGCTTTCATCCGCTTCTTAACAACTTCCACCACCTTACTTTCTTGTTTTTCACTTAATTAGTTGGAAATTATTATAGATAAAGTTTAACCTTCACCAAGAAAGGTATACCTGAGGTGTGCAGCTAAAGGCTCGAGCTCTAATGTCAGAGGTTTCTTTAAAGATGGTAGCATGGGAGCTTCGATCAGAGCTAATTCATCTTAATGTACTGGAACATCTGCCTCCTCCATCTCATCATCTTCTTTAGATTCAAAAATTCACTGTTCATTGTCAGCTTCTGTTTCCAATGACTACACTCCTATTATGCAGCTCTCAACTTATTCTCGCTAACTTTGATACATGATTTCAACTTTTATGTATACGTTACTCTTTGTCGGATTCTTTAAGGCTTTATTCATATTGAATTCAACCTGATGTTTGCCTATTTGAAGTGTCAATTTACCTTCGTGAATATCAATTATGGCCTTTTTGGTGTTCATAAATGGTCGACCTAAGATCAGTGGATAGTTTTTATCCATTTCAAATTCCAAAACCACAAAATCCACTGAAATAATGAAGTTATCTACTCACATCAAAACATCTTCCATTATTCCCAACGGCCTTTTAATGGATTGATTAGCCAATTAAATTAACATTGATGTAGGTTTGACCTTTCCAGTCCCAACTTCCTGAATATCGACAAACTTATAAGATTGATATTGGCTCCCAGATCATACAAACACTTTGTAAATTCCAATTCACTAACCACGCACGGTATTATGAAACTTCCTAGATCTTTCAATTTTGAAGGCATTTGATTGGTGACTATGGAGTTGCAAGTACCAGTTAGGGCTACCATCTGATTCTCATCCCAAGTACACTTCTTCAATAATATGTCCTTTAAAAATTTTACGTATTTAGGCATATGTTCTAATGCCTCAACAAACGAGAGATTTATCTGTAGCGTCCTTAGCTTCTCAACGAACTTTGCAAATTGTTCATCCAACTTTTTCTTTTGCAGTCGTTGAGGAAAAGGAATCTTAGGTGGGCACGATGGAGGTGCAACATAAGGAGGATATTCGCTCATATCCACTTCCTTCTCCTTTTCTTGATTCTTCTCGAAACCAAGCTCCTCTATTGTTCTTGCGGGTGGTTCAATTTCTTTCCCACTTTGAAGTGTGATAGCCTTTAATTGTTCCCTTGATTTTGTTCCTGAAGTGCTAGGAACATTTCCAAGATTCCGCATAGAAAAGGCATTTGTCTGTTGACTCACTAGGGCTTCTAAATTATAAATGGAAGAAGGATGACTTTTAGTGACTTGCTCAAATTTATCTTCCAACTTCTTTTGTGCATTAACTAAAATTCTAAGCTTATCTAGAATTTTGTCTAACTTGGCTTCCATCAAGTTTGTTTTATCCTGCTGGAAGCTCGATTGCCCTCAAGGCCTGAACTGCCCTCCAGTATTATTGTTTGACTAGGAGAAGTTAGGGTGATTCTTCCACCTGGGGTTATAAGTGTTGGAGTAAGGATTGTTTCCCCCTCCTCGTCCATATTGCGACCCCATGTAGTTCACTTACTCCTGGTTGTCCTCTCTCGTCAAGTAGCAGTCCACAGTATCATGATTTACTCGATCGCATAACTCACACTTCAATTACATGGCCTTAACTAGAGCAAAGGATGATGCCTTCATACCATTGAGATGTTGCGTCAAATTATCGATCTTTGCTTGCATCTCTGTCATCTGATCGACCATGACAATTCCTTTTTGCTCTCTAAATATGGTAGGTTACCTACCTCGCTCACTCGTCCATAGGTAACTATTATTGGCCATCTCCTCGATCAATTCCTTTGCTTCATCAACCGTTTTTCGCATCAAAGATCCTTCCGACGCTGCATCAATGGTGCGTCTAATAGGTGGGTTTACTCCATTGTAAAATGTCTATAGAAGGAATTCCTTCGGTAGGTTGTGGTGTGGACACTTCCTTTGTAGGTCCTTGTATCTCTCCCATGCTTCGTAAATTGACTCCCTGTCACCTTGTTGGAAATTAGTAATCTCCTTTATGATATTTGTAGTCTTCGTCAAAAGGAAGTATTTATCTAGAAAAGCACGCACGAGCTACTCCCATATCGTAATGTTAACAGGGCTCAGTAAGTGATATCAAGCCTTCACTCTATCCCTAAGTGTGAAAGGGAACAGTCTAATCCTAACAGCATCTTTCAACATCTGGTGATACCGAAAAGTATCACAAATCTCAAGAAAATTTACAATATACGTGTTTAGATCCTCGTTCGCCAATCCATAAAATTGGACATTTTGATGAATCATGTTCAGGAGGGCTCGCTTGGTTTTGAACGAGACTGCTTGAACTAGTGGCCCAACCACTCCTTAGTTAGATGGGTTGAACCCTAGCCTCATAAAGTCAATGAGGGTTCGTTGCTGCTGTCCTTAAGTTGCTCCTTGGTCCATATTTCTTTGAAATTTCTCGGCCATTGTTGACTTTTCTATCTCTTGTTCTTCTTCTTCTTCTCGCTAAGCTTTCCTAAGGTTGCGTTCTAATCGTGTTATGTCTAAATCTATCACCTTTGTTGTATGACTCGAACTCCTCGTAACTCTTGTGTTCATGTAAGAGCACGGTTCCTAAATTAAATGAACGAACTAAAACCTAAAAAAATTATAACTAACCTAATGCCTTAAACTAAAGAACTAAATTTCCTTCCCCGACAACAGCGCCAAAAAACTTGATCATAAGGTTACACGAGCTAAGTTTTACTATCTATAACCTTGGTAAATTCCAAAAGGGAACGGGTTGTTCGCGTAGTACCAAAGGTGTCAATCCCATAAGGAAGGTAAGGTCGTCCTAAACTACAATAATTCTAAACAAATAACTAATACATAAATTAAATCAATCAACAATCAATTATGAGAATTTAAGGTGCTGAAGTGTAAACAAAATAGCAATCACACAACCCAATCTGAAATTAACCTAGAAATCACCAAGTGAGAGAAAGGGGACTTTGATTCGAAACTAATGAAAACCTAACCAATTATGCAA
>JANQAP020020704.1:0-26521 GCA_026874005.2 Erythroxylum coriaceum | reverse complement strand
ATTTGGCCCAACCATCCCAATCATCCACAAGCTTTTGCCACTTAAATCCTGATGGGTTAAAGATAAAAGGAGTAACCAACCAAGAAACCACCAAGAACCACATCGAGAATGTGAGAAGTATAGAAGATGTTGAATCAGCAACTGCTTTCCCATATACCAAATAACATACAAGCAATATCATGACCTTTAACCCTTTCAAAAAATGGCTCTTTAAGTACATCCTATATTTCTCTACAAATTTCTCATGTCAGAGCATAAAACCACACCTAGTGGCTTTATATTTTGCACTACTGTACAGGATGGTACGTCCAAAATAGTGAGCTCTTATTCCAAGGAAAAACTTGAAAAAGATTGCAGAAAGTTGAAGCTGTATGATGATTAAGTCACTTATTGCTTTTTGGAACCCTCTCTCTAGACCCATTTCCATAACCATGGGTAAGGCCCTTAAAGACCAATATGAACAAGAGACTAGGTAGCCATGGCTGATTTCAACGGATTATTCCCCCTACTCCTTACTACCTTGATTATAGAACCTTCTAAGCAACTTAATGATAAGTAAAGATTGCCATACAAGTAAGTATAAAGTGTAAGGACAGCCAACTGCATGATAATGGTAACAAAATTTTCTTAGTAAAATCTTCCATGCAAGTAAAAGCACTGAGAGATAGAAAATACATATTAAAACTTTATGATCATGATTTCACTCATGGTTGATCAGTGTTGCCTTAATTATTTTTATATATCATAAAATATTAAAATAATTTTGGCAATATTGAGTATAATAATTAGAAGTCACAAAACTGATCATCATGTAATTGGTATAGATACTCCAAGAATTACCATTTAGCTACAATAAAATCCAATTGTTGTGTAATTGTAGGACAACATACAGAAGAAATCGAAACAATGGCCTAAGCGATAGATATCTCTACCAAAGATTTGCTCTCCATTACCACAGATTACTTTTACTTCAAACAGTGAGATCTGGTTGAGCTCTACATCTTGACCTTTTCCAACTTGGACATACTCATGGTGACTGATTTTGCCTCACCTTAGAGTTGAGTTGAAACCTATATAAGATAGTCATGAATTACAATGAAGAAAGAATGTTTAATGCCAATAGAGAATGAATGCTTCAACATGTTCATTAGCTCTTTATTTCCTTATAATAGCTTAAAAGAAAGCTATCTACAAAGATGTCCTCACTTAAGTTGATGCCACCACATACCTTATTGATACTGCTATGAGTTACGTGGAATATTCTATCGATCATAAGGGGATGACCATAATGAAATCGGATCCTAAAAAAAACAATACAATTACGAGAGAATATCAACATAAATTATGTTTTCTTTGGATCATATGATTAATTTTTTACAGTAGTTTTTTTCTTGCAATTTTGATTCTCAATCATTTGAAAATCAACATGTTTAAGTCGTAGAATGTAAGTAGCCCATAGTAGGTATTTGATCAAAGAAGGAAAAAGCATAAGAAAGTACACTTCAATGGTCAAGTTAGAACCCTTTGGTCAATAGGAGATGAAATTCATTTCTTGATTTGACATGAACTAAGCCAAAGAAGACACAATGGAGAATAAACACAAAATTTATATTAGAAGATATAGAATAGACAAAATTTTCAATGCAGTGGAACTGATACTAGATGAAAGAGATGAATGATTAATAAACCTTCCATTGACAATATGCTCCCGATTACCCAATATTAATGGTGGACAGACACTGTGATCTTCATTAAATTTTTTGAGAAGATTACACATTTTAAATGATTCTTCTAAGTAATTATCCTACAATGGATTACTGGAAGTGAACTGAATAAATAGATTTAGCTCCTACATTGATACTTGATAACTAGATTAGGTTTATTTTTCTGTGAAAGTTTAGCTGATTCATGTCAATAGCCTGGAGAGCTTCCCTTCGTGTAAATACTGTTGCATGGTTCTGATTTTTAGACTTTCCTTCCTAATGGAAAAACGCAGTGTTATAACCTAACGTGGGGCTAGTTTTTTTTAAAGCATTACACAAATGGTGGGTCCCACATAAAAATTTAAAGAAAACTTATCTTAGCAAAAGTTTCACCACGTCAGTAGATAACTGACGGTGGCTTAACACTGTTAATGATCAGGTTCAATTTGAATGTTTTTAAATGTTATAGTTCAATTTAAACGTTTTGCAAACATTATGGTTCATTTTGAACACTTTAAAATGTTATGGTTCATTTTAGAGACTAATAAACTTTAGAGTTTATTTTGCTCTTTTAGCTCACTATAAGCACATTTCTTTTTTTTAAATTACCTTCACAGATTTTTTACCAATTTTATAAGGGAGCTTTTAAGGGCTTGTAAGGTGTTTGCCAATTATGATAGACAGTGCTATCTTTAAAAAATTTTGTTTACTCTTTCCTCCTTATTTGGATTTTAGAAGAGTAATAATGAAGGAAGAATCCATGAAATGAAAAAGCAGATCAAGACAAGAAGATATGAAGAATTCATTTAAATTAGAAATTAAGATATTAGACTAAAAAGAAATTATGGATTTATTTCTCTCTCTAGTACTCACATCACCTTTGGAACTCAATTACATAGTTCTCTAAATGTTCTATCTTAATTTTGAAAACATTTATTATGTATGCTCATCTTAATTAATTTTAATTAAATGTATGTAAAATGTAATTCAATAATAAAACTAGATAAAGTAATAGAACCTTTAAATAGAAATTAACCCACATATTAGACCCAAAGTTTCATAAAGCTAGAAAATATTAGAGAAAAAGACTCCCACTAATGTGAATTTGCCCTTAACCAAAAAATATACTATCAATTTGACAAACTAAAAGCATAGATTTAATGTTTGAACATACAATGTTAAGAAAAACACAAAGATTGAATTTAGTAAAGTCAATAACCTTAAAGACAAGGATTACAAAAGAGAATATAATATAAAGTTACGTTAGATGAATTGTTAATTTCATCACTTTCAACTTTATGATGTGAGAAAAATTTAGGTTAGCATACTATATTTGGAAAAGGAGTGAACATATGTAGGGATCTTACTGCTCTTTAAGATTCTATTAAAAATAAAGTCATCAAAAGTTTATCACTTAAGTTTATCTTTGAACTTTATAATGATAAATAGTTTTAATTAGATGTTCTTTTTTTTGAAAGTTAGGTAATTGTATTGACTACATATAGAATTACACTAAATATAACCTTAAGACTTAATAAGAAGAAGTTAAATTAAAGTTACAACATGAGTAGTAAAACTAAAAGTCAATTTTTGACAAGAGCATTAAAGTTAACCTCTTTAACTTATTATTTTCCTATAAAATACCTTAAATTTGTATGGATTCTAGGTAAAGATACCACAGAAGTTTTCATTTTCACAGGAGAGCTTGAACTGCAATGTAAGGGAAATTCTAAAATCACACTCACTTGCCAAAGCTGCAAGATAAAGCTTAGTCAAGAATTTGTTTAAACTTCCTCTAGTGTCTCCACCAAACATAATATTGATTCAAATGTTATTAGGAATTATGGGCATAATAAGACCTTATTTTCAAACATTAAATTCAAACTAAAATTTTATACAATTTTTTTGAAAAAAATAATAAAACTATCGCATTACTACTAGGGAATTTAATATAACATAGTTCAAATAAAAGAAAAGGAGCTAGAAAGCTTGATAAAAGAACCCTTTTAATAGGGGAATAAAATATTCAAAAGGAGGTAACTTAGCTTAAAGTTATCCAAACAGCAAAAGAAATGAGTATCATCTCCTAGCAATGATCAATTTTGGATTTTTAGTCATCAAATTTAATATCTTAAAGAAGGTTAACATCGCAGTAGAATAAATTGATTGAAGACTTCCATAGTAATTCACTTGCTAAAGTTTAATTCATGAAGCTTTGAGCATCATCATGTGCTAAATATTCCATTCCATTTCCATCCTTTCAATTAGTTGTAATGTGGTAGCTCTAGCTAAGATAATTTTCCTTAAACAATTTCTTAAGTTTATAATTCTGCTCTCAATGTCCCATTGAGATATTGGAAAATCTTTAAGTTTCTTTCCCTCCATTTCATATAGATGCAGTAGCTTAGAGTTACCCTAATGATCCTAAAGTCCCTTTTAAAACTAAATTTGATTTTACATGTTTATTTGGTGTTGTCATAAATTTTCTATATAAACTATGTTACACCGTTCGCCGGAGCCAGAAGTCAAAATTTTGGTTGATAGGGATCCTATCAAAACTTTTTTCAAGGAATGGGTTAGACCCGGGCATTTCTCAAGAACAATAGCTAAAGGACCTGATACTACCACTTGGATCTAGAACCTACATGCTGATGCTCACGATTTCGATAGCCATACCAGTGATTTAAAAATGCTTGACCTATGCTGCTATTGAGAAGTTATAGTTAAATAAAAAGTGGTTTATATGATTTTATTCATATTGACATAGGTGGGAAGTGTTGTTGATTTGGATGCCTTTAACCCTGCCTTGAGTTTGAAGTTTGTGCTTTGTTACCATCCATAGGTTATATGTTCAAGATACTGAGTTAAATGCTTTATAGATATCATTGTTTATTAAGTAACTCTTCATAACTTTACTTTTATGGTACTCTTTTGATCAATTCTTATAATAGAAATGTGTTGTTCCTTATGCTTCTACCTTGAACAAAGACTTTTTAGATAAGGTTGATGAAAGAGCTAAGGGTTCTTTTCAGTCTACTGGTTAGAATCTTGTAAATCATATTACAATAATAGATAAGTACATAATCTTGCAAGCTAACTGGGTTAGGTTTTTTAGGAATGAGATGGATATAAGTTATATTTGATTTCTTGAGTAGTTTATTGCTTGAGAGAAGTTCATGAATAACTTTTGTTATTTAATTTCCTACAAAATGCTATGATTTTTAGGAAAATAGAGCATTTAGGCTATTTAGCCCTAGTGCTTTTCTAAGATTCATATTAAAAAGAGTAGATTTAATGTCCTCCTCCCTAATGATAAGTGTAAATTACACTATGTTTTGATAGATGTTTAAGTGTGCTTTTGAGAATTTCTTAGATGATTATCATGTATATAGGCTTAGAATTATGTTATTATTAGTTTTTGTTTATATTTTAAGTGTTTGTGTGGTTTTGAGCATGATTTGGATCTTAATTTTATGTTTTAAGCAGTTTGTGATGTGTGTTTGAGTCTATGGAAAAAAGAAATTAAAAAAAGAGAAGAATTGGAAGTATAGAAGTAGGTCACAATCATGACTTGCTTGACATGATCGTGATAGATAGTACAGATAGCAATTCTAGCAAATTTTAGCTTTTCTAGCATGAGACTCTTTTTTAATTTTAATGTTTTGGGGCTATTTTTGGAACCAAATTTAGTGGGTAAAACCTGGAAAGAGAAACACTCAAGAAAAAGAAGCATCCATCTTACCAAATCTAAGGAAGATTAAGAGTAGTATCAGTTGTCCAGCATTTTCCAAATTTGTAGATTCAGCTCCAAATCAAGTTTTTCTTTCTTTCCTTATGTTATTTTCATTAAAGTTGATGTGTGAACTAGATTGGAAGATGTTATACACATTGATGATGTTTTAATGTCATATTAGGTTTTGTTCTGACTTATTTTGTGACTTTAACACTTTTGATTTCAATACAATGTTTGGGTGTTGTGATATTTGTGTTTGCCTATACTTTGACAACAAATCAAGAGAGTGAGTCAATAGTAATCTAATTAGGTTGGGTAATGAGTGTTAACAACCTAATAATTCACACAAATGTCAAATTGATGATCATACGAAGAGATCTTATGTGAGAACTCGATTATCCAATAGATTGCTTAAGAACTAGTTGAAAATGTTAGGTTGTTTTTATTAATTGAGAGATTGCAAATATGAAATTTCGTTATCAATTAGGGATAATTAATTAGGGTAAAATTATTAGGTCTTGAGAGAGAATAATGAAACCCTTAAGAAATCTAAGATCGAAACCAAATTGGACAAAAAATGGTTAAGGGAGCAAAATGATGATAGAATGAATCATATACTTTTATACTTAGTCATCCTTGTTTTATTATGAGAGCTCAATTATTAAGTGATTTAGTGCTTAATTTTATTTAAATGTTTAATTTATAAATTTTATTTTTCTCAAATAATATTTCACAACTTTATACAAAGTTTGGTTCATTTAGTTTTAGCCAAATCCTTATGGGATCTACCTCAATTAATACAAGTTTATGATCTGTATACTTATAGATATTAAGGGTTTTATATTAGGTAAAATTTGCTCAACAACTAATATTAATGATGCACAAATGTTGAAATAAAGGTTTTAAACTCTTAAAGAGAGGGACTTACACCTGCTAATGTACTAATAGTTGCTTTACAATAGTTTTAAATAGTTTTTCATATGTCCTCTTAAGCGGAGAGTACTGATATATCAATACTAGGTAATAAGGTAATCTTGTTAATGTTCTTTATGACTAAGATAACATTATGAAAATAACTAGTGTTACTTTATCCATTTTTTAACTAAACTTGATCTTTGTATTAGTAGAGAGGAAATGATTTCTAAGGCTTAAGTATAACTATCAAAAGCTTTCTTTTCTAGAAGTTTAAGAGATACATTGCTAGGATCTATATGACTTTTTCTTTAAGATTTGATCAGGACTTGCCTCTTCTCTTATATATTTTCTATTGTACTATTCATTCTCTGTTTTTTTCCAAAATTTTTAGGTCCTTTTTGACAACTTACAATCTCCTTATACATTTAAATGTTTTAAATCCTTTAGTACTTGTTTGCATTCCTATAGTAACTGCATCATCCTATCCTAATAGATTAGTAAAGAAATTATTTAATCTAAAAGGATAACTCCTTTTGTAAGAGCCTTAATCAATTTGAATCTCAATTGGGGAATGATCTGAAGAAAGAGAGTTATCAAAGTGAGCTTTGCTAGCAAGGATCTAGTTTAACCAAATTGCATTCACTAATGCTCTATCCAACTTCTTTTTTCTTAGCCATTTATGTTGTTCATTGTTTTTCTAAGTGATGTGATTTCCATCCTAAGTCTACTACTTTAGTTTTTATCACATTGTCTCTAAATCCACCATTAAAGAGATTTATCCTTATGTTTCCCCCTTTTGATTCATTTGAGAATATAATGTTTTTGAAATCTCCTAGGATCATATAAGGGGTGGTCACTCTAGTATGTATGTTACATAGATGATTTTATAGATTGGTTATTTGAAAAAAAATTTACAACATAGAAAAAAGTGATAGTTAAAGTTCTTGAGTTTTTTGAAAATTCAATCATTAGGTGAATAAACTGAGAAGAATACCTGATACTAATCACTTTAAGCGGATCAAGATTGTAAGCTAAATCCTCCCATTAATAAAGTGTTAATGATTGGTTAAGGTGCTCCAAGCCTTTTAAGAAAAACCATAAGCTATTTCCACGCTTGCTCTTCTACATTTTTGTCTCCAATAATCCAAATTTGGTCTTTTGTGATTAGAAATTAAATTTTAAGGCCACTTTGAACTTTGCCTTTGACTTTCCTTCTTGATCTCCTTTAGCTACTTGAAGTGAATTCTTCATTAGTAAAGTTATTCTTACTTTCTATCAGAGAGTTAGTTTCTATAGACTAAGGCTCTTTAAGTTAAATTTTATAAGAAATTTCATACTTATCCTTTTCCATTTTATCACCCTTATTTAATTCCTCCTTTATATTCTTATAGATGTTAGTTGTATGCTAATAGGGGAAACCTTTGTGAGACAAAATAATCTCTCATTGTTATAACTCAACTTTATATTGGCTAGAGAGCCTATTTCCTTTATCTAAATATTAATCATTTCACTAGATTCCTGAACATTCTCCTAGTTGTTTTCCTTAGAATGTTTCCTCTATTTAAATCCTCATAATCCCCTCTATATAAGTTTTTTTAATTGGTCTATAAATAAATTTGCTCTTTTAGTTTTTGAGATTTTTCATGGTAAGATACTGAAATTTCATTTTTAGAGAGATTCTTATCATTCTCCAATCTTTTTTAACTTTACTGAGTCAGGTAGTTCCTTGTATGTTTCCACTTCAATGCAAACTCTAACATATCCTATTCTATATAGAACATTTGCATTCTTATCCATACATAATGGTCTGCCTTTTAAGCTTGTTAGATAATTTCATCCTAAGATGCTTCAAGTATAATATGGAAATAGACCTTGATAAGGATCACTTTTAGCTTAGTTTTGTTAAGGATCATACTTATTTTCTATTGTTGGAGAAGCATAGGTTTACCGTTAATATGTTAGGAGCTTTTCTCAAGTATTAGCTTTACTTATGAATCTAAAGTGGAAGAATTCCTCTTCATTGATGAGTCCCTCACCAGGATATAATGCTCAATTTTTCTTTTACCACCCAATTCTTTATTGGAGGATAAGGTGGCCTTTTATTTGAGAAATATCCTATATGTGAAGTGGGCCATCTTATTGTAACAATACAGAGAAGTTCCAATGGTGGTGAGACCATATTCAGCTCACTCCTTATTGTTAGGGAAAATAAGTTAACCTTATATTCAAGTTGAGTCTTTAACTACCTAAGACTAAGATCTTCTCTTTCCTTGGTCTTTAAGCTTCTGGATGTGCTACTTTTTAAAGAGTTGAGCTTGTTAAGTTATAGGCTCTTAAAATAACAATTGCAGTCTTCAAGACAGGTTTGAAAAACCTAGGAAGTCTTGACAAGAGAACAAGTTAAAAGGTAAGTGGATCCTCAAAGGGCAGGAAAGGAGTTATTAAGGATTAAGGTGGAGAAGGTTATTGCTATAAAGATAGGAGAGAAGCTAGGCAGGAGAAGTCTCACCTAGTTTCTTTCCTTAACTAGTAATAGTAATTTAAAATCTAAAATAACATTAAGAGAAGGATACCAAAAGAATATATTAAGAAGAGGTTAAAATGGATGAGGATTTAGCTATTGAAGAGAGAAGTGATAACATTTTCTTAACCTTTTAATACCTTAATTTCATACAATTTTGACTGTGAGTTCATTGTAAATTAATTATAAAGTGGAAATCATTGAAAGCTAGCTAGCTTGAGTAGATACCATCAAAATAAGATCAAATAATTACTCAAATCAACCAATTATATATACACATGTTGCAAGAACTTGCATTTTTATTAAAATATTAATCAATATGACAACCTAAAACAAATATTATTTTCTTTATATGCAATCAACCACTTCTAATTTATCATGACTTAAAATGACCAACTAATATATAAAAATCCAATTATATGATGTTCTTATTATTAAATTAAACAATTCTGGCATTATTCATTTTTTCTACATTTAAAATTTTATTTTGTTGTCAGGTATAAATTTTTATAGTGATATATTTAATAATAATAAGACATTTTTATATATTACTAATTTCTATTTTCAATGGTATATAAAAAGAAATTTATTAAGCTAGTAAAAGAATATTCACTTGAAGAATTAAGATAGATTGTACCAACAGTTTGAAAAGTTTAATACAGAAATTCTCTCTTCAATGATCAGGGCTTGCATGGTCTATCAAGGATGATTTCACTATTATTAAGCTCCCATCTTTAGATTTTGGTGTTAAGCTCCCTACTTGGTTTCTGGTTTTCTTTACTCCCTTCTCATTCTTGTCTTACCTTTAAATTCCCTCCTTTTTCACCCCAAATACCTATACTTTTTTGGAGCTTTTACTTTTTCCTCTCCTCCTCCTTCAATGACACAACCTTCCCTTTCTACTTCACTTCTCTTCTTCTACCATCTTGCCTTCTTTCTTCTTCTAATCTACTTATAACTTTCCCATTTCACCCTTTCCCCATAACCTCAGACTTCTCTAATCTCAACTACCTTTTCCTTTTTTTCATTTTTGATAATTTTGATCCTAATTCCTAAAAGCCCTGAAAATTTCTCACCTTTAGACAAAAATCTTTCTTCCTCCCCACCATATGTTTATCTGTCACCTATCCTTTTCTGACCTATCCAAGTTATAAGCTTAGTTGAATTCACTCCCTACTAAACCTTAATATGTATAAGTTAAGAATTCTTAGCCTCATGAAATGTTGATTATAAAAGATCATGGTTCTAAGTTGTGAGGGACTCTACTCCTAATGTGAAGTTGCAATACTGTCTACCGAAGAAGCTATATGACAATAAAATAATTGCTTTACCAATTAAGATCCTGAAAATAGGTGCTACTGATAGGATACAATGTTTGTTGTTTCTTTTTTATGGATAAAAAGTCCCTATTCCCAACTATGAAAGCTAAGGGACAAAGCCAATGAAAACAAACTGACCTAGATGAGGTATTAGTAAATGAAGACAATGTAATCCTCTTCAAGTTTACAAATGCTGCATAAACTCAAAGTATAATGAATCTAGCCTAAAAAACTTAAATTGTAAATATTTTTCATTTGAAAGCGGAGACCTAGTTTACAATTGAGTAGCCATCAATTTAAAGAAGTTCCAATATAGATGAACATCTATAGCGCTCCATTGGAGTATTAAAAACCATTGGGGCAATTAGTTATTTAGATTGTTATGTTAGGAAGCCAATATATGTTGATGAAATTACAGATGGTACCATGGTAGCACCTTATAAAACTACACAAAATAAACTAGATTATAACTATAGTAGTGGTGAGTTTAGGTCGATCCCACATAGATTAAATTAGATTACTTTCCTAATTTATACATATATGTAAAATAGGGGGTTGGTTTAATGCAAATTAGAAAACAAAATAAAATTGAGTCTATAAAAACAAATCAAATTAAAAAACAATAAGGAGATAAAATTGATTAATGATTTGAAATTCGGTTCTTTGGTTTAATCAAGACCTAAGCACAATTTCACTTATGTCATTGAATTATGGTCTTCCCACCTCTCTTTAGACTATTAATCGCAAATTAACAATAAGCTCTATTAATTCCAGTTTTTCCTTAGGTTGTAGTTAATTAAGAAGAGCTCGTTAATTAACCCTAACTATATAATAACCTAGAAATAACTTCCTAAGTTTAATCAGACAGGCCCAATAAAATTGAGAAAATGGACTAATCTAAGCAATATTCACACAAACTCCCCTAATCTCCAAGAATGCCCATTTTATAGTTGACAAATAACTAAAGATGAAGAGGAATAAGAGTTGTCAGTTCTACCTAGCCTCTCCTCTCTTGCTCCAGTCATCCATCATGATGATTCTATGATAAAAGTTAGCTTGAAATGAATGGGACAGGTGGCCCGAAAATTGAAGAGGACAAATGATGCAGCTACTCTCCTTTTTTTTTGTCCAGCTGCCACTCCTTTGATTTTTACTTCAGCCCTCCTCCTTTATTCACCAACCGACTCAGACATTTTATTCTTCAACACTCATTCACCCTTCTGCAATCACACCTCCTTCTTTTTTATCTTTAAAAGCTAGGTTTTAAAGGAAAATGGGACAAGTGTTGTGTTATTCCCCTCCCTCTCCTTTGTCGTCACACACACTTCACATATATTAAAAACTACGTTAAAATCATGTGATAATTGGACAGTTGTCTTAAAATGGGATAGCTAGCTTAATTCTTTTGGTAGTTTAATTCATGTTATTGCCATGGTCTCTTGGCTGTAACATTTTAAATTAAAATGTTACACATACCTTTATTTTTATGCTCTATCTTATCTCTTTTTCTGTTAATTTTTTCATCTTCTTGCTCCAAGAACACAATAAAGTATGAACATTAAGAAGATGGCTAAAAAGTATGCTTTTGGGTCACTTTAGCTCATTCACTTCTGAAATGTACCTAAAATGAAATATGAGCTAAATTGAGTATCCTAAGCATTTTAAGGCACTAATCACTAATTGTAATGGATTAAATGTATCAACAATTAAGCATCTATCAAGTTCCCCCTCACTTAGCTTTTGACTGTTGATAAGTGTAAATTGCATCATATTGTAGGGCTTAGTTTGGTATGTATTTAATTGATAATTCAATTGTTTAGTTTGTGTTCAGCTTAGAATTGTGTTAGTTTGTTAATTATTTATGTTTTAAGTGTTTTATAGGTTAGTACAAGTCTTTTAGCTTACATATTATGTTTTTAAGGTACCTTGATGTGTTTACTAGTATTTTAGGATCAACATCGAAGAATGGAGAAGTTTTGAAGACATTCGGGCTGAAATAATAGCTCACAATCGTGGCACAACAGGCCACGTTCATGATAAAAGCACCAAAATTAGCCCACGATTGTGAAAGGGCCCACAATCATGGCCTATATGCCACGATCATGACAGAAGGCTCAAATGTGGCCCACAATTGTAGCCTTTGTTAGACAGACGCGCAGAAACTAAAAAATATCAAGTTTTGAGGTATTTTTTAGACCTTTCGGACCCTAAATAAACTTTAAGGTTGCTTAGAACAATAAGGATATTGAAAGAATAAGACAAAGAGGCGAGAGGGAGCTTTTGCATCAGGTAGTTTTTAGAAACCCTAGAGAGAATTCATCGAGAGATTGAGAAAGAGAAAATGGAAGTGACAAGTGGAGAAGAAGCCGATTCGACTTACTTCCTAAAACAACAGTTTCTCAAAGTCACTACTTCCCATCATTCGTTTAGATCATATTTCCTGCTTATCTTCAATTTTATTATTGTACAGAATTGGGAATAATAGTTTGACGATAGGATTTTTTGAATGTTGAGATGTTCTAAACTCACCTTCGGAGTTTTATCTTTAAATTAATGAAATCTGAATGTTTATGTGTTATTTGGATTTATTGTGATTTAATTCTACAAGTGCATAATTTGATAATAATCTGAAAGGGTGAATCGAATGAAAAATAATTAAATTAGGCTAACAAGAGTTAGCTGATTTAATAGAATAAGAACTAAATCGAATCAGTAAATTATGCGAAGAGAGATCTTGTATAAGTTTCCGATAGTTTATTTGATAATTTCAAAACTAATTAAGGTTTTGGATAGATTGTTAATTGAGAAATTGCAGCTTCCATACTCTGATTAGGGTTTATGATTTAGGGTTAATGGTTACAACTCGAGAGAGAGTAATCAACCCTAGGATCATCTAGAACCAATAATATGGTAATTCATCATCAGTTAGGTTATAGTTAAGGATAGGTAAATCCCTTTCTCTCAATTGACAATTCCCTTAGGTTGATTCTTAGGTGTATGTTGCAATTATTGAATTATTAATATTTTTGTGATTGATTTTTAATTTGATTTGATTGATTGAATTGAATTCTCATTTTAGTTTCGTTATATTTGAATTTTTTTGATTTGTCCTAGCCTTAGATTTTAGGATTAGATTATCCCTCCTTATGGGATCGACACTTTAGGTACTATGCTAATGAACTGTGCGCTTGTGGATTATCGAGAGTTTTATTAAAACTTACACACATCAACACTTGATCAAGTTTTTTTGAGAAACCCTAGAGAAAATTCATCAAGAGATTAAGAAAGAGACGAAGGAAGAGAGATGTGGAGAAGAAGCTGACGTGACGTACTTCTCGGATTAAGAGTTTGTTGATGTCGCTGCCTCCCATCATTCGTTCAAATTTCCAGTTTATCTTCAATTTTATTATTTTACAGAATTAGGAATAACAGTTTGTCGATAAGATTTTTTTATTGTTGAGATGTTCTAAACTTACCTTCGAAGTTTTATCTTTAAATTAATGAAATCTTAATCTTTATGTATTATTTGGATTTATTGTGATTTAATTATACAAGTGCATAATTTTATGATACATTGAGAGATTGAATTGAATGAAAAATAATTCAATTAGTCTAACGAGAGTTAGGTGAATTAATAAAACTAGAATTAAATCAAATCGGTAAATTGTGTGAAGAGAGATCTTGCATAGGTCTCCGATAGTTTATTAGACAACTTCAAAACTAATTAGAGTTTTGGATAGGTTGTTAACTGAGAAATTGCAACTTTCATAATTTGATTAGGGTTTATTATTTAGGGTTAATGAACTTGAGAGAAAATAATCACCCCTCGGATTGTCTAGAACCAATAATCCGATAATTCATAATCAGTTAGGTTAGAGTTAAGGATAGGCAAATTCCCTTTCTCCTAATTGATAATTCCCATAGGTTGATTATTAGGTGTGTGTTGCAATTGCTGAATTATTAATATTTTCATGATCGATTCTTAATTTGATTTGATTGATTGAATTAAATTCTTATTTTAGTTTCGTTATATTTGAATTTCTGCAATTTATTATGTCCTTATATTTTAGAATTAGATTATCCCTCTTTATGAGATCGACATCTTTAGTACTATGCTAACGAATCGTGTGCTTGTGGACTATCAAGTGTTTTATTTAAACTTACAAACATTAACACCCGATCAAGTTTTTTTGAGAAAACCTAGAGAGAATTCATCTAGAGATTGAGAAAGAGAAGATGGAAGAGAGAAGTAAAGAAGAAGTTGACTCGAAGTACTTCCTGGATTAAGAGTTTCTCGAAGTCGCTGCCTCCCATCATCCGTTCAGATCATATTTTTGATTTATCTTTAATTTTATTATTGTACAGAACTGGGAATAACAGTTTGACGATAGGTTTTTTTAATGTTAAGATGTTCTAAACTCACCTTCGAAGTTTTATCTTTAAATTAATGAAATCTGAATGTTTATGTGTTATTTGGATTTATTGTGATTTAATTCTGTAAGTGCATAATTCGATAATAAACTGAGAGTGTGAATTAAAGGAAAAATAATTAAATTAGGCTAACGAGAACTAGGTGGTTTAATATAACAAGAATTAAATCAAATCGGCAAATTGTGCGAAGAGAGATCTTGCATAGGTTTTTGATAGTTTATTAGACAACTTCAGAACTAATTAGTGTTTTGGATAGGTCACTAATTGAGAAATTGTAACTTCCATAATCTACTTAAGGTTTATTATTTAGGGTTAATGGTTATAACTCGAAAGAGATTAATCAACCCTAGGATCTTCTAATCTGGCAATTCATAATCAGTTAGGTTAGAGTTAAGGATAGGTAAATTCCCTTTCTCTCTATTGATAATTCTCTTAGTTGATTGTTAGGTGTGTGTTGCAATTTCTGAGTTATTAATATTTTCATGATTGATTATTAATTTGATTTGATTGATTGAATTGAATTCTCATTTTAGTTTCGTTATATTTGAATTTTTGCAATTTGTTCTGGCCTTAGATGTTAGGATTAAATTATCCCTCCCTGTGGGATCAACACCTTAGGTACTACGCTAACGAACTGTGTGCTTGCGAATTATCGAGGGTTTATTAAAACTTACACACATCAACACTCGATCAAGTTTTTGGTGCCATTGTCAGGGAGGTGATTATTTTAGTTCTTTAGTTTAAGGATTTTTCACTATCTTTTGTTTTTAAAAGAAGAAGAAGTTTGGGGTGTAAGGTAGAGACACAGCAAGACATATTAAGGTAAGAATGAGACATCTGAAGAGCTAGATGCCAAGAAGAAAAGGAAAGAATAATGATGAAGATAGATATTATAGGGAGAAAGGAACTTTTAGTACAAAATACAATGAGGCACAGTATGGTTGGGGAAGTAACAATCCTTATTAGAAGATGTACGCTCTAGGGTTGTAGAATCACCTAGATTTCTATTGGTCCAACAATTCAAGTACTCACATGGGACATCAAGACCTATCTAAATTTCGGCAAGATGACTCTAGTTCATGGGATTCCAAATTGGAAAAATCATGGATAAGATAATAGAGATAGAAGAGAATTAGAAGAGACTGGAAGAGCAATTTGATCAAGTAACAAAAATTATGTTGCTCTATTCACAACCTGGAGATTCAAGTAAGACAACTTACCTGTGAATTTTGTAAGAGAAGTGTGGAAGACTCTTTAAGCAATATGGCATTATATCAACGAGAGCAATATAAGGCTATCACAATTAGAAATGGGGAAGAACAAGTAGAACCAATGGAAGACCATGCTGAACCTACCTTATAAAAGACCAAGAAATCAAGAGAGAGGATGAAGAAAAGGATGAAAACCCCTCATATCATCTGCCAGATCTTAGTATACCATGTTTGAACTTTGAAAAATCTTAGGTAGATGTCCATGAAAAGATCCTTATCCTTCAGATCAATGATGACCAAGTGACATTCAACGTGAATGATGTATTAAAGAATTCAAAGGATAGTAGCTCATTCAAGATAATTTATGTGTTCGAATCTTTAAAAAAAAAAGGATGAAAAATAGATGACAACAGACTTTGAGTTTGAAGAAGCTATGAAAGTCTCTATTTGTGAAGCAGAAGAACCAGAGGAGGCGAAGGTGATTACGAAAGAAAGAGAGCAACTCACCTTCTTATAGGATAAACTGTTAGAATCGATGGAAGATTTAGGAAGTTTGGTTATTCCCTATTTTGTTGACAGTTCACTTAAAAAAAGGACATTATTGAGCTTAATTAGTTTTCATAATATTATCAATATTATCCTTCTGATTATTTTGTAATTTGTATCTTACTTACAAGCTACAAAATCGATGTTAAACGTTAATCATCAAAATCAAAGTCATAAACCAAAACACTTACTCATTTTCCATGTTTCCTAAGAATAGATAATCATAAGTAAAGATGAATGAACTTAAATTAACATTTAACGTTTCTATTCATGATTAATCAACATTCAACACCTTTAGAAACTGAGCAATCTAGAGGTAAACTTGGAAAATGTGTTTAAATAATATATATCCATAGGTAAACTCAACATTTTTCATGATTATAACATTCCACAAATTTGCATATCATTTCATTTCTCCACCACTAAAAGTCACATGCAAAATCATAAATCAATGGACATTTTAGGGTTGTAATGTGGGCAAAGGTAAGGTGAGATGTATTTAGGTAAAGTAGCATGAAAGTCATTAAAGCCAGTGAAACAAGAAAAACACTCAATATACCATCAATTACAAAAACCAACATTCACTCACAATTGTGTACATAAACTATGATGAATGCAAAAACTATGATTCCTAGCTAAAATTCAAGCTCTCTCACCATAAACCACAAGACGCACATATAACTCACAAAAGTTGATAACGAACAAAACTTTGTAATTATAAGGAGTGACCATTGAAAGCAACATCTACCTCATATCTAACATACTCAGTTAACCCATTTAATACAACTTTAGGAGAAAAGACTAATCATATAAAACTTTGCAACACATATGTATTTCCTCCTTAACAATTTTATTTAAACATATATATATATATATATTTCTTTTCTTTTCTTTTTTTCTTTTTCTTTTTCTTTTTCTTTTTCTTTTTCTTTTTCTTTTTCTTTTTCTTTTTCTTTTTGCTTTTTGCTTTTTGTTTTTTTGTTTTTTCTTTTTTTCTCTTTATTTTTTCTCTTTCTTTTATACATTGAAAGAAGCTACATCAATATGGGAATTTCAATGATAAGATATAAATTGGCATCCTAATAATTATAACCATCCCACACATATGCATACCCCGACACTTAGAATTTTGTACATCAACAAACTCAACAATCAATAATTGCTTCTCTAACTTTAAGGCTTAGGTGAGACATTTGGTTAGGTTTAAAGCATGTAATGTGGTTAGCACAAAAAGAAAAGGTAGATAAAGCTCAAGGGGGCTTAACAAAGGAAAATCCATATAAATAGGTAGCTATTTGGATGATGTAGCTTATATAAACAAAGAATGCCTAATCATTTCCATGTTAATGCATGTGATAAAAATATGGTTTTGAATAGAAAACCAAAGCAAAATCAAGATGTACACGTCATGAAGGTCACACATAAACAAAAAGACAATGAGACTTATATATATGTGTTAGTCTAATAAGGCTCAAAATCTCACTGGCTTTTGTCTACCATTAGTCACTACTCTTCTAAAGATAATGCACATTAACTAATCACAACTGCAAAAGTGCATGATAAAATTTGTTATGGATTTTTCTAGTCAATTCACACTCTGATTATGACTACATAGTCTTAAAAGCAATAGAAATGAGAAAATTTTTATTTTGTTTGTTTGATTTTGAAAATCGCCTAAGAAGTCATATAAGCAACAATTAAGCCCAAAACATGCATAAAAGCTAATATCAAACTAAGATCCCCACCCCACACTTAAAACTTACATTGTCCCCAATGTAACATCAAATGCAAGAAATGGAGAATTTAAGGAAAATAGCAATTGCGAAAATGTAAAGAGACAAAAATCAACTTCCCTTGGGTTGCCTCCCAAGTAATGCCTTTGTTTACCATCATTGGCTCAACTCCACATTGCTCAGTATTTATAATGAGGGTTTTTAAACCCTATCACTTATATATCCTCCACTTGGAATCCTTCATAGAAGGGTTTTAGTAGATGACCATTGACTTTGAATTTCTTGTTCGTCTGTAAGCTTTCAATTTCAATTGCACCATGTGAAAACACATTAGTAACAACAAAAGGTTCAAACCAATGAGAACGTAATTTACCTGGGAAAAGCTTAATTCATGAATGGTAGGGAAGAACTTTTTGTCTAACCACAAAATTCTCCCTAACAATCATCTTATCGTGAAATTGTTTCATCTTTTCCTTATAAATGTTTTCATTCTCGTAAGATTCAAGCCTAAGCTCTTCCAATTCTTGCAATTACAATTTCCTCTGTTCATCCACTGCGTCCATCTTTATATTGCATTGCTTAATGGCTCAAGAAGCTTTGTGCTCAATTTCCACTAGAAGATGACATGGTTTTTTGTAAATCAATCGGTATGGAGACATGCCAATTGGTTTCCTGTATACAATCCTATATGCCTAAAGAGTATCATCAAGTCATTGGCTCCAATCTTTATGATTTAGGCTTACCATTTTCTCAAGGATGGACTTGATTTCTCTATTTGACACCTCTGCTTGCCTGTTCGTTTGTAAGTGACATGGTATTTCCCTATTTGACACCTCTGCTTGCCTTTATGAGTGACATGGTACTTCTTTAAAAGATTCCTCACCAATCAGTTGCAAAAATGAGTACCCTTGTCACTAATCAATGCTCATGGTATTCTAAACCTAGCAAAAATGTTAGACTTGACAAATTCTGCAATAACTGTAGAATTTTCAGTATTGGTGGCTTTAACTTCCACCTATTTACAAACATAATCCACAGCTAACAAAAATGTAAACAAAACCAAAAGAAGAAGGAAATGGTCTCATAAAATCGATGCCGCATACATCGAAAAATTCACATTCAAGAATTGGAGATAAAGGTGTTTAATCTTGATGGGATAAATTACCTTGTTTCTGGCATTGTTCACATGTTTTACAGAACATATAGGAATCTTAAAATATATTTGGCTAATAAAAACCACATTTAAGTACTTTCCTAGCAGTTTTATTCAGCCCAAAATGATAGCATACGAATGGCAAAATTTTAAAATTGATTCATATTTTGTTAAAGTAGTTCTCTAAAGGCAATCACTAGCACTTTTGTAAAAACTTTATTTTGATTAATAAAGCGAAAGGGAATTTTTCATTAATTTGACGTTAGTTTATTTATGAATTGATGTCAATCTTAAATCAAATTAATGAAGTCCATGATACAAAACATAGCATGAAGGAAATCATGATGAGATCGCGATAATGAGATTCCCATCATGTGTAATTATGTTAGTATCTAAATTATCCCTGGTCATAGGATTAATAAGATAGGACATTATTAATCTGGATAGACTAACACATGTTATACTCCTTGATTTGATCAAGCAGTGGATATCACAAACTGTAAACATGAGATATTTAGAGTTAAATTTGGATGCTTACTAAGAGTAGTAAGTACATTGGATGAGCCACTATGAGATTATCATATGGAAGATCTATCAAATGTCAATAATTAATCTCATCATAGCAATGGTGCAAATATCGTTAGACTTGAGGTACTCAAGGATATCTTGGATACTAATCCTGTGCTTTGACATCATTCCTTGTTGCCTCAAGACAAGGTCGCTCATAAGGTAGTAATTAGGTACAACTACTAGTATTCAAAGTTAATTGGGTAGCCAATAAAGAATTCACTACTCCTAATAGAAGGAGATGATACCCACGGCCTCTTGTCGGGGTCATTGCTCAGGAATCTTTAGCCAGAGCAGTCATATGTCTTGAAGGGAGTCTTCAATGACACATAGAGTAATGAGATCCTAGGACAAGAACTAACATCATCTAGACTAGATATGACATAGTCAGTCTAGTGGGAGTTGACACATAGTCCATACTCTAAGCCAAGTGGGGTATAGAATGGTGAAAGGATGAATTGCACGGTAATTGTCTATAGAAAGGTTTGTAAGTCAGATGATTAACTATCGAAGAGCTTATGTGTTAATCAACTTATATTATGGTAAATTGGCATCACGAAACCCTTCATGATCTACTTGAATTAAGAGTTAATTCAAGTGGCATAAAACCATCCATGATTTGCTCAGATTAAGAGTTAATTTAAGTGCCCAAAATAACCAAGAACCTAAGGGTCACACACATAAAAGATCAAATGAAAACAAAGTATGTATCACTATCATTGAAGTAGGCCACAATCGTGACCAAAGGCATGACAGATGATGCATAAATGAGTTCTTCATTTTTGTACACATGAACTAATAAGTTAAAAATACACATAAGTGAGAGGATAAGGGGTCCAGAAGTGTTCTAAAGTTAGAGAGAAATGGTCTTGAGTTTTGTTCATGCAATTTATGCAATTGTTGCATGAATCTAATTGCATGTAACATAATCTTGATCTATCTTTCCATTTAAGCATCCACTTGAACTCATCTTGTTTGGTGCTCTAACCACCCTTACACACTGATTTTCTTCATCTTTAGGTGTTCTTGAGTGATCAAGGAAGGTGTTTAGTGTTTGCTACAACTCAAACAAAGAGAAGATTAAAGAAATGAGGGGCATTATCAAAGGTACTTGTGCTAAAATTTCATGTTCTTATAATCTGGGTATTTATGCATTTAAGATTCTGGATTTTTAGGGATGTCATAGGGTTGGAATTTAGATTCTGACACTTCCACTACCTTGTTATGCATGTAATACATGAATCCATGGCTCTCCAACAGTGATATCTGATCGCGGTTTTCTGATATGTGTAAGTTTTAATATTTAACCTCGATAATCCGCAATCATACGGGTCATTTGTATAGTACCTAAGGTGTCAATCCCACGAGGAGGGTTAATCTAATCCTAAAATCTAAGGCCAAACAATGCACAATATTTAAAATGCAACTAAATTAAAACATAAATGTAATTCAATCAAATAATTCAGTTCAAGAATCAATCATGAAATACTAACAAATTAGCAATTACAATGCACACCTTCAAGAATCAACCTAAAGAACTACCAATTAAGAGAAAGGGGAATTTTTACCTATCTTTAACACTAACCTAATTGATTATGAATTACTGAATCATTGGTCCTAGATGATCCTAGGGTTGATCACTCTCTCTCGAGTTATAATCATTAACCATAAATTATAAAGCCTAATCAGATTATGGAAAATTGCAATTTCTCAATTAACAATCTATCTAAACCTTAATTAGATCTAAAGTTTTCCAATAGACTACTAGAACCTTTGTGAGATCTCTCTTCACACCATTACCTATTTTGTTGATTTCTCGTTCTTATTAAATCACCTGACTCTTATTAGCCCAATTTAATTATTTTTCATTTGATTCACCCTCTCAGTCTATTACTGAATTATACAATCTCAGAAATCAATCACAATGAAACAAATAACATAAAATAATCAGATTTTTATTAAATCAAGGATAAAAATAACCCGAAGGTAAATTTGGACATCCTCCTATCATAAATGGTTATTCCAATTATAATAAAATTGAAACTACACTAGAAACAAGATCAGAATGGATGACGGAGGGAACAATAGCAAAAAACCTCCTATTACAGGAAGTACTTCACGTCGGCTTCTTCTCCACGTCTCTCTTCCTTCTTCTCTTTCTCAATCTGTCGATGAACTCTCTCTAGGGTTTCTCAATAGTGGCTGATGCAAAAGCTCCATCATCTCCTTTGACTTGTTCTTTATATACCTTTTGACCTTTTGTGTTCTTGGCAGCCCTAGGATTTTTCTAAGGTCCGAAAGGTCCAAAAACTCCCTTAAAACTTGACTTTTTTGAGTGTCTACATGTCTGCCAAACGTAGGCAATGATCGTGGCCTTAAATCCCTTAAAACTTGACTTTTTTGAGTGTCTACACGTCTGCCCGACGTAGGTCACGATTGTGGCCTGACAAGCCATGATCATGAGCTACTTTTGAGTCTTTTGTCATGATCATGGGCAGTATCTTGGGCTTCTATCGTAAACATGGCATATGGGCCACGATTGTGGGCTGTCTCTAATGCTTTTGTCACAATTGTAGCCTATTGTGCCATAATCATGGGCTATTGTTTCAGCCCGAGTGTCTTTGAAACTTCTCCATTCATCGATGTTTACCCTGAAACACTAACAAACACATCAAGGTATCCCAAAGACATAATAATTAAGCTCAAAGACTTGTACTAATCCATAAAAAACACTTAAACACAATTAATTAACAAACTAACACAATTCTAACCTAAAAACATACTAAACGATTAAGTTAACACTTAAATACATATCAAACTAAACCCTAAAACATGATGCAATTCAAACTTATCAACATCCCCACATTTAAACATTTGCTTGTCTTCAAGAAAACAAAACAATAAACTCACAACACACAATGCAGTTATGAGACAATGGCTTCAACTTAATGAAATCAACTTAATTTTAAACACAATTATGCGAGCCATTTCAATCATTAACATGTCAAATATGCGTCTTGGGCCGTTAAACTATATATACATATTAATTCAGATTTAAGTATTAAATTGTTTACCATTTTCAATTGCACACATCCATTAATAATTCTTTGGTCATCCAAACTCTGTAACTACTCCTAAGTATGTTTTCATAAAAAGTCAACTATTACAAGTTTAGTAAGTTTTTACTCGAATTTTTTTTATTTACTTTTTATGAATATGGACTTAGTCTTTTTACACGGAGGCAAACATTGGCAATGAATGTTGATTCGGTTACTCGACAAAGCCACTTTTTTTTAAACTGCTTGGTTGGAATGTCATTACAGCCTTTTTACTCGAAAGAGCACTTTTGTGATGCGTGTCACTTTAGTTATTCAACTATATCATGTTCTCAAATAGTTACTAGCTTTATTCATAACTCAAAGGCCAGCGGAACAGTTATTTAGTTAGCGAGCATGATTTTTTTAATTGCCTACCTTGTTGCTTTAGCTACTCGATTTCTATGAAAAATACTAGTAAAACTACTTAAGTCGAAAGGCCTCAAATTATGAATGAATATGATAATTTAGAGGGTGACAAACTAAAACTAAATCCTAATTAAGCTGTATATTTATCCAAAGACCGCAATTCACTAATTTTGCAAGCTAATGATTCTTCACAACCTAATAGACTATATTCAAAATTAAATCAATTTCAATCCATCTAAGCCATTGAAACATTCATATAATTTACAATATGCAACATAACAACTATCATATAATATGTAAAATCATACTCAAAGTAAAACACATAACCCTCCCCACATTTGATCAATACATTGTCCTCAATGTGAGAAGTGGACTAAGGAACACATAAGGAAAGAAGAAACATAAATTAAAGTAAAAGAAAAATAAAAATGAATACTAAATTTAAAAAGAAAGTGGGTTAGAAAAAAGCCTCATGGTGATGGAGGTGGGGATGGTGTTGGAGGTGGAAATTGAACGCCCTGAGAATCAAAATAACAATAGATAAGACATATGTCACGACTTTGACGTCGTTGAGTTCAGGCCATCTCCTTCATCCTTCTGGAGTTCTTCGCAAGTGTATATGTAATTACCTTGTTGTTTGCGGAGATTATATCCAGTACTTTCTTCCAGCTCGGTTCTTCCGTTTCTTCTTCTTCCTCGGATTCCTTGTTGGTCAAATCCTCTTCTTGTTGTTGTTGAGCACTTGAACTCGCTTGACCATTCCTACCCTTTACGTGTGTCTTAGCATTAATATCCCAAAGTTCCATATTATGGGATTTTAGGATTTCAACTCACCATAGATGATGTTGGTTTATGAATTTAGGATGGTATACTGTTAGTCCGTTGCACTCAACTCCATAGTTATGAGCTATGGCTAAAACCAAGTAGCCCATTCCTAAGTTATTGCTCCTCTTCTTTCGAGCAGTAATAATGGCATTAAAGATATAGGTGGTTGTGCAAACTGGGATGCTATAATCCATGCACCATAACATGAAAAGTTCTCTTGTCGAACACTTGTTGGTTTTTGTTTTGTCAAACACAGTTTGACACATGAACTTGTGCATCGACAAGTGTTTGTAGCTTCTAATGATGTTGTTCTGTGCATTCTTAGCGTCAAAATGATCTAACCCAATTAATTCAGTCTAGTAGGGGCTGACACGGAAATAATCATGCTGATCCACTATGTATGACTTGAGGAAATCACAAATTTCATGTAAAGTCTCATAATCAAGTCCATAAGGTTGTCCCCATAACCTAAGCCACAATTCCTTAGGTTTATTGGATTCTAATTGAAGGGATGTAAAGAATCCCAAGGTAAGTTCTTTGTAAACTAGGAATTGAAATTGAATGAACTGTCCTCATTGAATTCTCTCTGCTAAACTTTCTACCATATCTCACAATTCTAATCTATCTAAAGTTTCAAAATGAAAATATTTTCGAACTATAATTTGCTTATTATGAAGAGAATGAAAACGAGTACCTTCCTCATCTAAGAAGATCAGGAAAGGAGTCGTAATTAGCTACTCTGTTCCTTTTCCGTTGTCCTGAGACTTGGGTTCACTCTGTTGATTGATCACGCCTTGCTGTTTGCTTGATGTGTAGCGTACTGGCTTGTGAGTCTATAGAAGTTGGAAGAAATTTGGAAGTTTGAAAGTTGGGTAGAGAGAAGTGAGAGTGTTTAAAGGTTTCAAATCTAGAGAGATAAAGTAAAAATGAAAATGAGTGAAAAAATGAAGTTAAAACTTAATATATATGTGATTGGAGGGTAAAATGGTAAATTTTGACTTAAAAATCGCGTGTTCCCTTTTTACCTACCGCAAGCCACGATCCACCAATTTTTTCATCATCATTTTTTTCTTTTGTTCTTCTTCACTTTCCGAAGTCACTTCTTAACTCTTTGTGGCCCTTTCACCTCTCTTTATGTACTTCATTGATTATCAAATTTATATCAAAGTCTTATGCCTTCCTGATTTAATTTGGAAACGAAATAATCCTAACTACAAAATTCAAACTTTCTAAAAAAGAAAAACAATCAAAGGAAATAAATTTCCATTGGTTGCCTCCCATGTAGTACTTCTTTTAATGTCAGTAGCTCGATGCTCTTCTTTTACTCACGGTGGTTCAAATGAATGATGCAATGGTAGTGAAGTCACTGATCTCATAATTTGCACATGAACTACCATGCTATAGATTCCACCTTCCTTATCATTCTCCTTCCTTCGCCTTCTTCTAAGTGATCATTTCTTTCTGAATGCATTCCCAGGATCCTTAATAGCTTCCCATTGACTTCGAGGTTTGGTTTCCTTGATATTAGTTGGAGGTAAAGAAGAACTGTTGTCTTTCTTTGACAATTTGAAGGTTATTTATTGCTTTCCCACCCACATCAACGTCAATTATTGAGTGAGTAGTGGCCAGGAATGATCATCCAAGGACCATAGGGGTTCCCAAATCTTCTACAAATCCAATATATAGAAATTTGTGGGAAAGATAAATTTATCAATTTATACTTGCACATTCTTGATAATCCCCTTCGGTTGATGAACTGTTCTATCAACTATTTTTACAAACATCTTTGTGGATTCTAATTCTCCTAAACCAACTTCTAACTAAAGGTATAGGGCATCATATTGATAATTGCTCCCAAATCCATGAATGTCTAGTCTATGTTAACTCCATTGATACTACAAGGAATGTAAAAATCCCCTAGGTCCTCTTTCTTCTGTGCTATATTAGGGTTTTCTTCCAATATGCGCTCCTTAACCTTCTTCTTGACTGATTCCCTTAGTGTGAGCTTCGTTTGTAGTTGTTTTGTTATGTCCTCAATCTTGTTTGATTCAACCTCCTTAAAATTCCCCGTTGTCCTACTTGAAATTGACTTTCATTGAGTTAGAATAGGGTATGGAATTTCACATTAAAGTTCCTTGATTGGCTCAATTATAAGCTCACTTAGAAGGAATTCCATAATTATATGTCCTTCTCCCTTGTCTCCACCTTCCTTCACATGTTCAAGTTTCTTTTCTTGGGTCTGAGTGACAGCCATGATCCATTCCTTTGGGTTAGACTCGGTATTGCTTGGAAGGGTTCCTGTTAGACCCCGAACTGTTCTTAAAAGACTAGAACTAATAAATGAGAAATGTGGAGAAGTTCGTACTTGTGTTTTGGCATTTTAAGTGGATAAGAGATTTC